>CM042395.1:19645243-19705243 GCA_023634145.1 Thymallus thymallus | reverse complement strand
TCCCCAGTGGTGAAAATCTAGACTGGCAGGTATCCTTTACTAGACTCCCATGAATGACTCAGTAACAGAGAAGTTGGACGTAACTCATAAAAACACCAACATTACAATGTTATCACTACAGATGCAGGATCTTAATTTGAGCCAGTTTGCTACAGCAGGAAATAATCCTGCAGAGACAGGAAATGTGAATTATTATGTAGATTATAATTAATGGACATTTAATACTCTGACACTTCAAAGTGGCTTTTTAAAAACTCAAATACACAACAATTCTCAACAACAAAAGAGTGATCACAGCTCAGTTATAAACACGCCTCTACATTTCAGGAGCACTGGGAAGATTGCTTTTGAGACAGATCACATCTGTAACAATCTCTGTGGATGACTGAACTGTTCAATAAGAGAACAATTAGATTCTGAACGTTGACCATTATTATATTTCTGTATTGGATATTTATTTGTTTTGTTTGTTATTTATTTTTTCTTTAGTACTATAGCTACTATTCGGATTGTTCTTGTTGTTGTTTTCATAATTGTTATCTGTATCAATTCACTTTGGCAACATTGACCTTGTCATATTGAATTTTGATGTGAATTTGATGTGGGATTATAATTTGAACACCCTGTTGCAATGCAGGACATTTTAATCTTGCAGACTATTTTAATCTTGCAGACTAAATTAAGATCCTACACCTGTATCCACTCTGTTATGTTTAAGAATACAGGTAGTCTGGTCCCAGATCTGTTTGTGCTGTATAGCCTTTGTTTGGAATAACAACAGCCAAAGGATTTGGCTATACAGCACAAACAGATCTGGGACCAGGCTAAAAGACAGGTGTCCGGCTCAATGCATGACTGAGCATCAGCAATGTATAACAGGGGCTGCTATAGGGGTGGTCTCCACTCCCCTGATACTAGACACTCTTTATAACATATTCCAGATACCAACACCCAAACTAGTAAAACTGCCATATGCCAATCTTTTCTCACACCCAGATATCAGACACCATGTCCCAGTCTCATAACTTCATGAGTGCATCCCCCCTGGTGAGGGACATACAGACTTCCTTCTGGGTGGTAGACAGGGAGGGGATTGGGGAGATAGGGGGAGAGAGGGAGGGGGGGGATGGGGGAGGGGGTTAGGGGCAGACTGGGGGGTTTGATGTGTTTGACAGGTCGTCATTGTAAATAAGAATTTGTTCTTAATTGACTTACCTGCACCCGGTAGTGCTAATGACAGAGGGCTGGGGCATTGATTAAGAACCGTGTGGCGGACGGCTGTGGGCAGGCGGAGTAAAAAAATCTGTCCGGTACGGACGCCACACCACTGAGGGCATAGAGCCAGACAGCTGTCCCTCTCGCTCCACCATCCTTCTCTTCCTTCTCTCCTCCCATCTCCCTCGCTCCGTCTGCATGCCTCGTCATGCCGTCTGTCCAGCTCACTCATCCACGATGCACCGTCTCAATGAACCCACTGCCCTCACCCCTCCTCTACCCCTTCTCACTTCTCTGACTGATCAATAATTAAACCACTTTCAGCTCTGTCATAGTCATGAACTACTGTACCAGGCAGACAGACAGACAGATAGGCAGACATACAGACAGGCAGGCAGACAGGCATGAAGATCGGGGAGATTATCACACACCTAAAGTTTGACTACAGACGTGCACACACTCATACACACGCATATGCTCACTTTGGTAATTTTAGGATACCTAAATATTTTCAAAGCCAAGAAAAAAGTAGTCTTGTTTCTCAGCCTGATCTTAAGAAAAAACATACAGTATACAATGTATGAGCTGTTTACATTTATGTACACTTATTTTCAATACATCATGAAAGTGAGGTCATCTATGTCACACTGTAAGCATTAACAACCTTAAGTACCCAGACTCATTGATACAGATCCAGTCTAATTAGTTAGTCAGTCAGTGGCTCAGAGGAGTCAGTCAGTGGCTCAGAGTCCTTTGTTCATCCTATATCCATCCGTACATCCGTACATCCGCACATCCGCACCCTGTTGCTCCTGGCATCAATGACAGCGACTTCCAGAACATCACTATCTCTCTCCACACACACAGCCTCTGAAGACGCATGTAGAATTTGAATTACTCAAAGCCCTTTGAATCTCTTCTTCTCTCTTTCCACTCCTCAGCAACTCCCTCTCTCTATCCATCTTTCTCTGTCACTGTATTCCTTATCGTAAGCAGCGTGTAAGTCACTTTTGATCTGCTGGATTTATTCATTATTTAGATGTTGTCAGTTTCTCTCTCTCTCTCTCTCTCTCTCTCTCTCTCTCTCTCTCTCCTCCCCCCCTCTCTCTGTGGAACAGGGGAGAGAAAGGGGGATGGTTTCTTGCTGACTCTGTGTGATCTGACAGATTTATTTCAAACTCACTAATTGAGGGCTAAACTTTTTAAAGATGACACTAGGAGTCTCCAGATTAGTTGATTACATTGGCTGCTGTTAATGCTGAGATTAGGAACTCCACGCCTGTAATCTGGCTCCATATTTCCCCTAGCTGTGGATGTGTGAGAAAGGGTGCAGCTGATTTTTGTCTTTTCAAATTAAGCTCTAGGCTGTGCCAGGAGAGTCTAATTCCACTTTTACAATGGATTTAACCTTTTACTGCAGTGGGCTAAATCAGGATAACACAGAGTGTTTCTTGGTAGTCTTAAACAAATCTTCTTTGAGGGGCCTCCCAGTGGTCTAAATCACTGATCAGTGCTAGAGGCGTCACTACAGATCCGGGCTGTGTCGCAGATGGCTGCAACCAGGAGACACATGAGGCGGCGCATAATTGGCCCAGCTTCGTCCAGGTTAAGGGAAGGTTTGGCCGGCTGGGATGTCCTTGTCCCATCCCGCTCTAGAATCTGGATGTAAAAATAAAAAATACAAATCTACTTTGAAACGTTCATTTTACACCTCACACACATGGTTATGGGCTTTAAAAAAATAAGACACCTGTACCATGTCAGATATAGAGTTGAAATGTATTTCATTTTGAGTTTGAATCCCAATATTACACTTTATATACATCACAGAAGACTGGAATATAACAAAACCCTCTGACATAGAAACACCAGATTTTCAGCAGGTTTAAAAAATATAAATGTTTATTAATTATTAATTATTATATACTTCAAGTTTATTGAGATACCCACATGGCAGTTTTTCAGTGTTGTTATTGCTACTTTATAACAATGTTATGTGCAGTTGTACTGTACATGCTGAATTGAATTTGATTTAGGCAAAAAGACATTAACAATATTGTACGTACAAATATGTACAATGTGTTCCCAGATGATAGCACTTAAAAGTATAAATTTAACACTTCCAAAGTGGTCATCGATGGTATAAACATACAACACATGCTGCCACTTTACTTCCATGTCTCTAAAGTTGTAACACTTCCACCTTTCCCCTGGAGGGGGTGTACAGAGTACTAGAGCAAGCCTGTGTGCAAAGAAATACAGCAACACCAGAACAGCCTGTTTTATATCCATGACTGTACACTTTGCACTTTGCATAAAATAAATAACAGTCTCATGTTTAGAGAGCAGACTGTGAGAGTGGAATTGTTAGGTATTGATAGAATGTCAAATACACTGATGTCATTACATGCATGATGTGAAGGGTTGGTCCATGTAGTAGATAGGGTTAGTACATGCCACATTAGTTTTTTTTTTTTTTTTTTTTTTTCACCTTTATTTAACCAGGTAGGTCAGTTGAGAACAAGTTCTCATTTGCAACTGCGACCTGGCCAAGACAAAGCAAAGCAGTGTGACAAATAACAACACAGAGTTACACATTAAACAAACAGTCAAAAACACAATAGAAAAATCTATATACAGAGTGCAAAATGTAGTGCAAAAATGCAGTAAGGTTAAGAGGTAGAACAATAAATAGACTATAGTGGTGACATAAATTACAGAATTATCATTATTAACACAGGAATGAAAAATTTGCAAATTATGATGTGCAAATAGAGATACTGGAGTGCAAGATTAGTGAAAATAAACAAAAAATAAATATGGGGATGAGGTAGTAGTGTGGGCTATTTACAGAAGGGCTATATACAGGTGCAGCGATCGATAAGCAGCTTTGACAGCTGATGCTTAAAGTTATTGAGGGAGATAGGAACCTCTAGCTTCAATGATTTTTGCAATTCGTTCCAGTCATTGGCAGCAGCAAACTGGAAGGAATGGCGACCAAAGGAGGTGTTGGCTTTGGGGGTGACCAGTGAGATATACCTGCTGGAGCGCATGCTACGGGTGGGTGTTGCTATAGTGACCAGTGAGCTGAGATAGGGCGGGGATTTACCTAATAAAGACTTATAGATGACCTGGAGCCAGTGGGTTTGGCGACGAATATATAATGAAGTGTTGGTACACACACATGAGTAACATGTAAGTAACATCGTACAGGTGAGACCCAGGCGCAGACAACGTTGGAATAACAAATGTTTATTATACCAACAGGGGCAGGCAAAAGACAGGTCAGGGGCAAGCAGAGTTCGGTAATCCAGAGTAGTGGGGCAAAGGTACAAGACTGCAGGCAGGCTCAGGGTCAGGGCAGGCAGAGTTTGGTAATCCAGAGTAGTGGGGTAAAGGTACAAGACGGTAGGCAGGCTCAGGTTCAGGGCAGGCAGAGTAAAGGTCGGAACCTGGAAAACAAGAAAACAGGCACTTTAGAGAGACAGGAGTAAAGGGCGAAAACGCTGGTAGGCTTGATGAACAAAACGAACTGGCAACAGCCAAACATAGAACACAGGGTTGGCCGTTGATGAGCCGGGGAGGAGGGATAGGCCTGGAAACAGTAGACAAAGGGCTGTGAGACATAGGTTTTAGTCTGGACACATGAAAGGTGGGATGAATATGAAGGATCCGGGGCAACAGCAGGCGGACAGCAGGGGGGCTAATAATGCTGGAAATGGGGAACGGGCCGATAAATCGGGGGGACAGTTTACGGGATTCCACCTGGAGGTGATCTTGAGAAGGGCCGACCGGCCTCTCCTCCAGGTACGACGACAGTGGCGGACAAACACCTGGGCTGAAGGTACGCCGCCCTCCTCCACTTGCTCTGAGAATAGTGGGGGCTGATAGCCCAGGGAGCACTCAAAAGGTGAGAGACCCGTGGTGGAGCAAGGAAGGGTGTTCCGGGCGTACTCGACCCAAACTAGCTGCTGACTCCAGGTGGTGGGGTTGACTAGGAGAGACTAGGCAGCGAAGAGTCGTCTCAAGGTCCTGGTTGGCTCATTCTGACTGACCGTTGGACTGAGGGTGGAAACCGGAGGACAGGCTGGTTGACGACCCAGTAAGCGTGCAGAACGCCTTCCAGAACCGGGAAGACAACTAGGGACCCCGGTCGGAAACCATGTCCACCGGGAGTCCGTGGATCCGGAAGACGTGCTGCCCCATAAGTTGGGCCATCTCCTTGGCCGAGGGCAGTTTGGGAAGAGGGATGAAGTGGGCGGCTTTGGAAAGCCAGTCGACCACCGTCAGGATGGCAGTGTTGCCCTCTGACGGGGGGAGACCGGTGACGAAATCCAGGGAGATATTTTTATTTTATTTTATTTCACCTTTATTTAACCAGGTAGGTCAGTTGAGAACAAGTTCTCATTTGCAACTGCGACCTGGCCAAGACAAAGCAAAGCAGTGCGACAAAAAACAACACAGAGTTACACAGTAAACAAACATGGTAAAAACACAATAGAAAATCTAAATACAGAGTGCAAAATATAGTGCAAAATGCAGTAAGGTTAGGAGGTAGGACAATAAATAGACCATAGTGGTGAGATAAATTACAGATTATCATCATTAACACAGGAATGAAGGATGTGCAAATTATGATGTGCAAATAGAGATACTGGAGTGCAAGATTTGTGAAAATAACAAAAATAAATATGGGGATGAGGTAGTAGTGTGGGCTATTTACAGAAGGGCTATATACAGGTGCAGTGATCGATAAGCAGCTTTGACAGCTGACGCTTAAAGTTAGTGAGGGAGATAGGAACCTCTAGCTTCAGTGATTTTTGCAATTCGTTCCAGTCATTGGCAGCAGCGAACTGGAAGGAATGGCGGCCAAAGGAGGTGTTGGCTTTGGGGGTGACCAGTGAGATATACCTGCTGGAGCGCATGCTACGGGTGGGTGTTGCTATAGTGACCAGTGAGCTGAGATAGGGCGGGGATTTACCTAGTAATGACTTATAGATGACCTGGAGCCATATGGGACCAAGGACGATGAGGGACAGGGAGGGGTTGTAACAGGCCAGCCGGAGCTTGCAGAGGAGTCTTGCTCTGTGCACAGACCGTGCAGGCGGTGACAAACGTGGCCACATCCGGAACCATAGTAGGCCACCAAAATCGTTGGCACACAAAGGCCAGGGTCCGCATGGAAGCTGGATGGCAGGCAAGCCTGGTGGAATGGACCCACTGCAGGACCGCGGAGCGGACAGCGTCAGACACAAACATCCAGTTGTCTGGGCCCCCTCCAGGGTTCGGCTGAAACCGCTGCGCCTCCCGGACCTGCTTCCCTATACCCCAGCTGAGTGCCGTCGCCAGGCACAAGGTGGGAAGGATGGTCTCGGGCTCCCAGGTGGTCCCCGTGGGGCTGTAGCGGTGAGAAAGGGCATCCGGCTTAATGTTCTTGGACCCCGGACGGTAGGAGAGGGAAAAATTCAACCGGGTAAACAGCAGGGCCCACCTCGCTTGCCTGGAGTTGAGGTGTTTGGAGGTGCGGAGATACTCCAGGTTTTTGTGATCCGTCCAAACAATGAACGGATGTTCCGACACTTCCAGCCAGTGCCTCCATACCTCCAAAGCCATCTTCACCGCGAGGAGCTCCCGATTCTCCACGTCGTAGTTCCTCTCCGTGGTGTTGAGGCGGTGGGAGAAGAAGGCACAGGGATACAGCTTAAGGTCCTGGACAGAACGTTGGGACTCCTGGTGCCTGCCAATGGAGGCTCCTTGGGAGGAGATGGCGTTGCACAGCTGGTCCAAGTCTGTGCAGACACCGTTGGAATAACAAATGTTTATTGTACCAACAGGGGCAGGCAAAAGACAGGTCAGGGGCAAGCAGAGTTTGGTAATCCAGAGTAGTGGGGCAAAGGTACAATACGGCAGGCAGGCTCAGGGTCAGGACAGGCAGAATGGTCAAACCGGGAAACCAAGAAAACAGGCACTTTAGAGAGACAGGAGTGAAGGGGGAAAACGCTGGTAGGCTTGAAGAAACAAAACCAACTGGCAACAGCCAAACATAGAACACAGGGATAAATACACTGGGGATAATGAGCAAGATGGGTGACACCTAGAGGGGGGTGGAGACATTCACAAAGACAGGTGAAACAGATCAATGAGTGGATATGCGTTCTATGGAAAATTATGAGTTGCATTATTTTCCAGAGAACGCATAGAGCCCCGAGTTGATTATCCCTTTTCTACCATGGCTATAATTTAACACATTTACCGCTAGAAATGTGTTCAGTTGCTGGTAGAAATGTGTTCAACAGCCACTGAAGTAGCTAGCAAGTTTACTAGATAGCTACAGTAGTTGCCGTGGTAACCAAATAAACAGTCCTAGCTTGCTATTATGAAAATTCAACAATAGCTATACTGTTTTAAATTCACAGTATGTTGGTAACCAGTTTATAATAGCAATAAGGTACCTCAGGGGTTTGTGGTATATGGTCAATATATCACGGCTAAGGGATGTATCCAGGCAATCCGTGTTGTGTTGTGCCTAAGAACAGCTCTTATCTGTGGTATATTGGCCATTTTAAACAATCTATGTTTTATTTAGCCTTTATTTAACTAGGCAAGGCAGTTAAGAACAAATTCTACAGGGTCAGTCCCTGGAGCAAATTAGGGTTAAGTGCCTTGCTCAATGACATCGACAGGGTTAGGGTAAGGAATGTGGCCTATTCAAAGGAACAGGAAAATATGAAAAATATATGTATCTTATTAAATCATTATTAATTTAAAAACATTATTTATTTTATTAAAATGTTTAAGATTAAGAAAAAATGTATCTGTTATTACCTGATTAGCTGACAGTTGATGTTTTTGTATAGCCTGTCAATTTGATAGCCTCGTCCCTATACCTGGATACCCTGAGGGGATATTATCTTAACTGCTCCCCCACAAATCATGGGTTAGTCCATGAGGAGTTCTTCTACTTTTCCTTCCTGTGTCTGTATGGTCCCCAAAGTATTCCCTGTTATTCCTCCAGCTCACCATGACCTTCAACTCTACCCTGCCATTTTCCCTACAGACATCCCACCCCACCTCTCTATACCATCCCAATGCTTATACAGCTGAGGGTTAGGACTCATTGTCAACTAGGATGTTTGTGCTAATCATCAGGTGATGTCATTATTGGTCAAATGTTGTCATTAAGTTTATCTTAATATGGGCATATATGTTTAAAATATATGTTTACTAAATTGAACAAAGATGTTTTAAGTATTTCTAAGAGACCTGTATCTCTATGGCTGTGGATGCTGTCATTGAGCTATGAACTACACTGCATTGCCTTTACTCCTGCGCAAACATGTGGAACGTAAAGTAACCCCATGTCTGTCTCCATGCCAGTTGCTCTTGATGTACATGTGACAACGCAATAGAAGAGGAGACAATGGAGCACTTATTGAATGACTAGCAGGAGTGGGATGTCTCTCCCCCTCTCCCTCTCCCTCTCTCTCTCTCTCTCTCGTCACTCTCTCTTGTCACTCTCTGTCCTCATGCTAGTAGAATGAAAGTTCTGAGAATCAAATACCAGAGCATTGAGTTCTTTGGAAGTATTTGTGGATACAATCATGTACTCTATCAATGAGAAAGAATAGGTGCCCTTCTATCATGGCCACTGTTATAATATACATTTATTAAGACTACTGTGTTGTCACTGCAGATATTCAAGGTAGTTGTAAATGTGGATAATGTGAGAGTAGAGTACAAGGGTGGGGCCTATTTGGTCGTCTCTCGTTGCTTAAGATAAAACACATTGGGAAAATTATATTAATTCTGCGCCAGGACAATCATGATGGGTTGTGTGTGTGCAGTCGGTCGATCGGCCGGTCAGTCAGTCAGTCAGTCAGTCAGTCAGTCAGTCAGTCAGTCAGTCAGTCAGATTGCCATCTCCACCCTACAATAAGCACCAGCCATGTTTTTTATTCTGTTGAGTGAGTATAAGGGAGCTTATAATAACTGTTATTTTTTCAAGCTTAAGGCAGACTATAAATGATAATGTAATCATTACAAATAATAATGCATTTTAGAATGTCTTGCAAAATCTTTATTTAGGTATATGACATCTTATTTTGATGGTTATAAAATGATATGATTCTTTCTTCTCTGAGTTCTTGTCGAAGCATATACAGTTGAAGTCAGAAGTTTACATACACCTTAGCCAAATACATTTAAATTCAGTTTTTCACAATTCCTGAAATTTAATCCTAGTAAAAATCCCCTGTCTTAGGTCAGTTAGGATCACCACTATATTTTAAGAATGTGAAATGTCAGAATAATAATAGAGAGAATTATTTATATCAGCTTTTAATTCTTTCATCACATTCCCAGTGGGTCAGAAGTTTACATACACTCAATTAGTATTTGGTAGCATTGCCTTTAAATTGTTTAACTTGGGTCAAACGTTTCGGGTAGACTTCCACAAGCTTCCCACAATAAGTTGGGTGAATTTTGGCCCATTCCTCCTGACAGAACTGGTGTAACTGAGTCAGGTTTGTAGGCCTCCTTGCTGGCACACACTTTTTCAGTTCTGCCCACAGATTTTCTATAGGATTGAGGTCAGGGCTTTGTGATGGCAACTCCAATACCTTGACTTTGTTCTCATTAAGCCATTTTTCCACAACTTTGGAAGTATGCTTGGGGTCATTGTCCAATTGGAAGTCTCATTTGCGACCAAACTTTAACTTCCTGACTGATGTCTTGAGATGTTGCTTCAATATATCCACATAATTTTCCTTCCTCATAATGCCATCTATTTTGTAAAGTGCACCAGTACCTCATGCAGCAAATCACCCCCACAACATGATGCTGCCACCCCCGTGCTTCACGGTTGGGATGGTGTTCTTCGGCTTGCAAGCCTCCCCCTTTTTCTTCCAAACATAACGATGGTCATTATGGCCAAACAGTTCTATTTTTGTTTTATCAGACCAGAGGATATTTCTCCAAAAAGTATGACCTTTGTCCCCATGTGCAGTTGCAAACCGTAGTCTGGCTTTTTTATGGCGGTTTTGGAGCAGTGGCTTCTTCCTCGCTGAGGGGCCTTTCAGGTTATGTCAATATAGGACTTGTTTTACTGTGGATATAGATACCTTTGTACCTGTTTCCTCCAGCATCTTCACAAGGTCCTTTGCTGTTGTTCTGGGATTGATTTGCACTTTTTTGCACCAAAGTAGGTTCATCTCTAGGAGACAGAACGCGCCTCTTTCCTGAGCGGTATGACGCTGCGTGGTCCCATGGTGTTTATACTTGCGTACTATTGTTTGTACAGATGAATGTGGTACCTTCAGGCGTTTGGAATTTGCTCCCAAGCAAGAACCAGACTTGTGGAGATCTACAATAGATTTTCAGAGGCTGATTTCTTTAGCTTTTCCCATGATGACGAGCAAAGAGGCACCGAGTTTGAAGGTAGGCCTTGAAATACATCCACAGGTACACCTCTAATTGACTCAAATTATGTCAATTAGCCTATCAGAAGCTTCTAAAGCCATGACATCATTTTATGGACTTTTCCAAGCTGTTTAAAGGCACAGTCAACTTAGTGTATGTAAACTTCTGACCCACTGGAATTGTGATATAGTGAATTATAAGTTAAATAATTTGTCTGTAAACAATTGTAAGAACAATTTCTTGTGTCATGCACAAAGTAGATGTCCTAGCCGACTTGCCAAAACTGTAGTTTGTTAACATGAAATCTGTGGAGTGGTTGAAAAATTAGTTTTAATGACTTCAGCCTAAGTGTATGTAAACTTCCGACTTCAACTGTACATATGAGATGATTAAGGAGAGAATACATTCCATTGACATGTTGAAGGATTAGTTTAGCTATTCACTATTTGTGGACTTAATTTGCCTGTCAGTTGTTCGTTTCCCCTTTTCTCCATTCTGCACAGATCACAGTACAAACACTGAGTTACTACTAAGCCTGCCAACTGCTCCATATTTGTATTACGCATACACGCACGCACGCACGCGCACAAACAAACACACACACTACTCTATCTCCCACCCTCTCTGCCTCTCTCTCTCTCCCTCCCTTCCTCTATCTCTCTCTCCCTCTCGAGAGATCTCTGAAGGTGGAGGCATAGAGCAGTACAGCTATTAGCTCGGCGCTGCAGACATCATTGCGGGTGGAGGGCAGACGATTCCATCGTCAGCGCAGGAACAGGGAGCCCTGGCAACAAGAAGAGACATACTCTTACCAGACCATTACACCTTACAGTAAGTACTAGCTCTGTTCATTTTATACTGCCACTGCCCGATACTGCCACTGTCTGCTTCTACCTTGTTGTCACTACACTTTGCTGAGCGGTTGCGGTAGAAAAAATGGCTGGAACTGGAACTGGAAAAGGTAGCTACGCGCAAACAGAGCGCTAGTTTATTTCCAAAAGCTTTGGAAATGTTTACTTCGCACTCTGACTTATTTGTTTTGTGCCCGGAGGATAGAAGCTATATTGTGTTATACAATCATGCACTTGTCATTTCGAAATAAAAATGCTAACTAACTGTTTAGTGCGACGTAAGAGAGCGGTGGTTTCGCGGAATTAAAATAGAGCAAGGAGTGTTTTTCATAGGCGGGTTGGTGTGTAGGGCAAGCTCACTAACTGCGCCACTCCACCCAGAATGATTGCATATTGCATACAGAATAGTAAATATGCATTTATAGGAGGCTAACCGTCCACTTTGAAATGGTTGTGGTACGTGCGTACGTGGCTGTATGTCCACTCCTGCATTTGACAAGGGTTTGATAGCGCGAGACATTTCAGTTTTATTCCATCGCGGAAGTGTTTTTTATTCTTCAAAGACAGTGCAAATCAATTTACCCTAGCCCACCTAATGTATCCGGTACCATTACAAAAATACATACATCTATATGACATGCCCTTCATTCCGAGGGAGAGTGAAAATGTTACTACGCGGCTACAATAGACTTTTCATTGACGCTGGCTGGTTGGTAAAGGACATTGGGTCTGATGTGTGCGCCTAGTGGTTGCTCGACTGCGCGTGGCGTGATGTCACTCCTAGCTTTGGTGATTATATAACGGGACTGTAGGGATCCCGGGCTGTGATAGCAAGCTATTTATATTCTGTTTACAGTCAGGAATTGCACTATGCATAGTAAGATTTGTAAAGGCTACATAACTGTCCTCCTTATTATTTAGAGAGGATAGCCTACAGACAGCTACAGTTCACAATCACTATTCCCTACACAGTTATAACATTGTGTCCAGTATCTGGAAATTGACGGTGGCCAGACATAAAGTGTGTTACAATGTTGCGACATGTTACATAGGCTCATTGAAACATGTTACAGTAACTTTGCAATCCCATTGAAGGGCTCCCTTTCTTTCTTATTCTCTGTGCATGACACAGCACACCCTGCCTTGATGCTGTGTTGTCATGTAATAAAAGGGGAGAGTTATATGAGCTTGACGTTCCACTGGAGTGGAGAGGTTTTGTTTATTACCCACATTTTAACCTGTACTCTGCAGGCTACGGGACAACATTGCTTCTTTATTTACCTTTTCTTCTTGGTAGTGTAGTTTGAGTTGGGTTAGGTTTGTGTTGGTTGGCTGGCTGGCTGCCCATTGAGTGTGGAACACTTCAAGGCACCACATGATCAAACTGCATGGTCTCCAGTTCAGTTCACCTGATGCTGGTAATCTGTCTATAGCACGTATCCATTGAGATATGATATTATTCTATTTCTATAGCACTTGTCACTCTTCTATGTGAATGATGCAGGTCCAGTCAAAATGTTTTGAGATGTTTATGATTGCATTATATCTTATTATATATACATGTATATTTAAATGGTATGACTGACTATAGGGCCTGGAGTATTTCCTAACCATGTGACTTGACTAGCAAAAAGCCCTGGCCTCTAGGTATTTACTACGAGTAGATTTCCTGTAGTCATATGGTCCGGAAAATCTTCTGTCCTTCCAAGCAAAATGACAGAGAGCAGTAGCACCATCTTTAGAAATTAATTGCCTTTCTAAAAACCTTTCAAAATATTTGTTCCAACTGGGATCTAATGAACGTGACCCTATCCGTTGTGCAGGGAGCCAATCATGTGACAGTGAATTAGGGTACTGCCATTTTTCCCTGCGCTTCCCTTTGTTCCTGTTTGCCATACACACACACACACACGCACACGCACACACATACACACACATACTCAAAGACATACACACATACACACACACATTCACATGCCTACTTACTTTTAAATGCTAATGAAAGAAAATTAGCAACCAATGTGTCCTAATCACGTGCCATTTTATCCATCTCAGCTCATTTGTCAGAGTCGCAGAGTCTCATGCATGCGCACATTCACACCTGCTGCTTCTGTCCTGGCTGGCTGAATCTCTGCAGTGCTCTCAGGGCTTCATCTTCTTCTGCAATCTCTCTCATGTTCCTTTGCATGCTCACACACACACACACACACACACACACACACACACACACACAATACTATGCATGTTTTCAAAAAGAGGAAAAACAAGAAAAACTGTGTGCTGGGTTTTGAAGTGCCCTGCCTTACGGAGGGGTTTTCAGGTATTTGCTAGGTTTTTTATTTTTTTATTTCACCTTTATTTAACCAGGTAGGCCAGTTGAGAACAAGTTCTCATTTACAACTGCGACCTGGCCAAGATAAAGCAAAAGAAAGGCGTCAAAAAACAACACAGAGTTACAGGTAGGCTTTCATGGTTGACTGAGAGAGCGATATAAGGTGGGCCACACCCCTAAACCTGCAAGAAGGAACGGGCTGTGAGTGTGTGTGTGCAAAGCAAGGGGATGAACCCAGTCAATGACTGGCACTCTCTTCAAAATGTGTGTATATACACTGAAGATGGGCGGTACCCACACACACTACCTGGTTTCAACCTTTGCTTGCAGCTAGAACAGGGATAGACAGGCTGATCCAGACAAGCTCCTAGTACACTCCCTCAGAGGTGTGTGTGTGTGAGGACTTGTGCCAAGGCACGTTGCTCGCCTACTCCATAGCAAATCGATTGATCTCTCTCTCTCTCATATATATATATATATATATATATATATATATAGTCATGGGGATGGAGCCCAACCTGAGAGAGAGAGAGATAGAGAGAGAGACATTTTCTGCTACTCCTTTCATCTAGCTCTGTTCACCGGGCTGTACTTCAGTGGGCACTGAGTTACAGACAGACCAACATGCTTTTTTCCATTTTGAAAGCAGATAAAAACATTCCTCTTGAGTAGATGTTGGCATACGGGCACACACACATAGAGATGAAACGGTATGAAAATGTCATATCAGTATTGTTCGGTATTGTTAAAATGTGCTGGAAATGTTCAAAAAGTACTGATACCCACACTGAAATAATTTCAATAAAGTTTTATATTGAAAACCAACAAACAAAATTAGCAGCACTATGCACTTTGTGTGAATAAACATTAAAATAATAACATTAACATTAAAGATGGCACCATGTGGCTATGAGGTAGAAGTTTCACTAGTGCAGGTTTTAATGAACATAAGTTAGCAAATCAAATGTGCATATAAAAGCAACACAAGTAAAGCAATGTGCCTGTAAGATCAATACAACCATATGTAAACAAATCCAATGTGCAGGCGTTGACATTAAAACAACAACACAAAATATGTAAAGAAATCAATTGAACAGCACTGATTGAATGTCCGTTCTCTCCTTCATAAAGAAATAAGGTGCTGCTGGCCTAACATCCTGTATGTATGAATCTTTGTTCACTTGAGATAAAAATGTATCATGTCCTTTGCAATGAAATATGAAAGGGCTGCAGTGAGGTCTTGAGCATTTTTTGATATGGGTGCATAAGCAGCCTACCCTTTTAAATACTTGCTCAAGAGTCTGTCACAACTTTAGATGAGGAGGAACCAGTAGCATCGTTGGGTTTGCCTGGTGCACGCCCACTCTGTAAACAAGGGAATAGCAAATGTATTATTATTATTATTACATAATTATTCACTCACACACACAGTCTATCTTCTGTGTTGCATTTGAGTATATGCCATGCACAATGTACATAAATACAAATGAGTCTTAAGAAGACAGTGATAGTAATTGCATTGAGCCCAACAATTGACATGAATACAGGAGTCTTGTATAGGAGTGTATTGTGTTTCTCCTGTTGGAACACTTTTACAACCAAGTCGATGACTGCCATATTTTAAATGAACAAAGTATGTTGGTTGGGTGACTAAACTACATAATGTGTTATCGTGTGCAATGGGCGAATCGAGTCTGCAGACACACGACGCATACAGCAGCAGAAAACAACGTGTAGTGTTTTTACAAGAGTAGGTAACACTGAAAGCTTCAGTTTACATTATTGACAAGCTATTAGCAAGTTAGACAGACAAACCATTACATTTTCCCCCATTCTGAAGTCCCCACATCTTGCATTGAGCTAAAAGTTAACTTACCTTGCATTCGCTATAAAGTAGTGGGTGGTGGTCACGAAGATGACTCAAGAGATTTGAAGTGTTGCCCCCTTTCGCAGCTATTTATATATTTTTTTGCATGTTCTGCAGACAGGGTGACCATCTTCGATTAAGTTTCCCTCAGCACTCGTGTAAAACCTAAAATACGACCACACTTCAGATTTGGTCCTCTTAGAAGGCTGAAAAATCTCCCGACCGATGTCACTGCCTTCCGCCATGTTTTCACACAAATCAAAACCCATGTTGCATGCTGCGCCTGCGTCAGACTGTTGCTAACTTTGGTTGATGCTGTACAGTATTTACTGTGAGTTTTAATGATAATTACAATTTGAAACAGTAATACTAACCGTCTGGAATTTTACCGTGGTTTATCGTGAAACCGGCAACCATTTCATCCCTACACACACACACACACACACACACTGGAACTGGAGAAACTTTATGTCCAAGGTAACCAGTCTGTAGTGCCACATGAAAATACCTTGCATTCAAACTACGGCTATTGATTGTGAACTGTAGGTCCAGAATGGTAATTCAATTCTTTCATTGATTTAGATACATTTAGTCTGGTAAGACTACATTATAACACTTATCACCCAACCCAGTGTATTTAAAGCTACCCAGGTTTTAATGCATGTAATGTAAAACAATTGTTTTATTTCTCTTTATCTGTGGTAATTCTGTGTAAGATATGTTCATTTATTGAAGTATTAAGTATCATTATGATTATTGGTCTGCATTAGGACCCCTTTCGTTCACTTATCTGCCTGCCCACACACAGACCTGTCATCCGTGGGGTGTAGAGAATCAATGGGGTGTAGAGAATCAATGGGCGGAATCCTGAATGGCTCAGTGTGACTGTGAATGGGATGGCAGGGAGTGACACGGACTGGGAAGCTGCCTGTGTCACACTGCTGGATCAATGAGCCCCTGCATGCTTCAATGACCATTTGCAAACTGTGGGGAAACTGTGCTGTAGAGTTCACTGTGAGGAAAGGATCCATAATGGCAGTATAGTTTCCTAGAGGGAATGCCCAGGGGAATGCCATACAGGGTATCCTCAACTGACTTATCAATATAATGGTGAAGCTGTAGTAGGATCAAAGTCCACTGGAATTGTTGCCAGTTGACTCAGTGAGTGACACATCTGTTGAGCACTCCACCCATGGGCTGTTAGAAGTGAGTAGGCTACAAATGTGTGGTTAGTTACTCAGTGTTAATAAGAGTAACATCTATACTGTAGATTACCAGCCACTGCAACAACCTTGAACATGCCTGGGCTTGGTCCTTTTAACGACCTCATCTCGTACTGACTGTATGTTTGTTTACTGTGTAACTCTGTGTTGTTGTTTTTGTCTCACTGCTTTGCTTTATCTTGGCCAGGTCGCAGTTGCAAATGAGAACTTGTTCTCAACTGACCTACCTGGTTAAATAAAGGTGAAATAAAAAAATAGAATCATTGGCTCCAATATCAAACCATTTGCATAGAGAGAGAGAGAGGGAGAGAGAGAGAGCAAGAGAGAGAGAGAGTGCAAGAGCGAGAGAGAGAAAGAGAGAAGGGGAGGGAGAGTGAGAGCAAAATAGAGAGAGAGAGCAAGGGAGAGAGTGGGAGAGAGAGAGAGCAAGTGAGAGAGTGAGAGAGTGAGAGAGAGAGTGAGAGAGAGCGAGAGAGACAGAGAGAGAGAGAGAGAGAGAGAGAGAGAGAGAGAGAGAGAGAGAGAGAGAGAGAGAGAGAGAGAGAGAGAGAGAGAGAGAGAGAGAGAGACAGAGAGAGAGAGAGAGAGAGAGACAGAGAGACAGAGAGACAGAGAGACAGAGAGAGAGAGAGAGAGACAGAGAGAGAGAGACAGAGAGAGAGAGAGAGAGACAGAGAGAGAGAGAGAGAGAGAGAGTGTGAGTGTGAGTGTGATGTGATTTTTAATTATCCTATAGACGTGAGCTTTAAGTTACATCTGAGATGTAGTGTTAATCCATGTCTCTCCCTTTTATCTCTGTACCTTGATTTATATTTGATAATGTTCTCTCTGTAGCATGATTAAGTGGGGGATGCTTACAGCAGTAGTAGGGGCTATAGCTCCTTTAACTAATAAGGGAGCTACACATGTGTACTGTACACACACACACACACACACACACACACACACACACACACACACACACACACACACACACACACACACACACACACACACACACACACACACACACACACACACACAGAGGGAGAACAACTGAGAAGCCTGACTGAGCGAAACGACTGCCCTCATATTTTTAGTCCACATCAACGTTTTCTAGTTTTCTAGTCCTTTGCTCATAGGAACAATGGTCCAGCTCCTTCCTCCTCTCTCTGGTGTTTGTGTAATGCTTGTGTAATTCACTTTGGGAAAGAAGGAACAACAACTCTTTGTTGTTGATATTCTGGATTAGGTGTAAAGTCATTAAAGCACGAAGGGAAAGAAGCACATCAGGCTTGGAGGCGTTTCAGTTTGCGTGACACAATAGGGCTACTTTGTATATAGTTTTCCTCAATGGTTTTCTCTCAGTCAGCTAGCCGCAACCTTGCATTAATGTCGATGTTCTAGAACATAATGATATATGACATACAACACTGTCACAAGACAGATAACACATTAGCTTTCACTGAATTGTCATATTGTAGCCCACTCTAGTCTCTGCAAAGTCTTGAACAGGATAAACAGAAGGTAAAGAACATTCAGTCTCTGGAGCCGTTTAGCTGGTGCTCCAGATGCATTGGACAGACAAGCTGGACCACTAAAGAGCTGCATCCATCATATTCCTTCCTCTTCTGTCCTTCTGTCCCCCTTACCTGCCGCAACACACAAAACACACAAAACACACACACACACAAAACACACAAAACACACACACACAAAACACACACACGCTCACACACACACACACACACACACACACACACACACACACACACACACACACACACACACACACACACACACACACACACACACACACACACACACACACACACACACACACACACACACACACACACACACACACACACACACTAGTAGCCTGTCCCACAAGGATTAGATATCATAGATATGTTTTGTACACTGACTGGCAGAAAACTTGTGGGGCTGTGACACCATGGCATGACTAATAAACTGACAGTCTGGGACATGCAGAGAAAGGGAACAGGGGAGAGGAGGAGGGGAGAAGAAGAGGGAAGTTGACGGAGAGTAGGAGAGGGAGAAGGAGAAAAGGTAGCAGTAGGAGGAGAAAAATGATTGAGGGAGAAGAAGGAGGAGAAGAGAGAGTAGAATCAAGAGGAAGACAACAATGGAGGAGAAGAGAAAGTAGGATCAAGAGGAAGATAACAATGGAGGAGAAGAGAGTAGGATCAAGAGGAAGATAACAATGGAGGAGAAGAGAGTAGGATCAAGAGGAAGATAACAATGGATGAGAAGAAAGTAGGATCAAGAGGAAGATAACAATGGAGGAGAAGAGAGTAGGATCAAGAGGAAGATAACAAGGTGAAAGAGAGGAGAAGAGGAAGAAAGGGAGCAGAGATGTGCAGCAGCAGTGATGTCATCGAGCAGAGGAATGACCCCCCAGAGGGTACAGGGACAGGAAGATGACGGGACCTAGTGTGCACGTCCGCCTGCCTTCACACACACACACACACAAAAAGCAGGGAAAAGGTTGGCACAGAGAGAGAACGAGAGAGAGCCCGATAGGACCTAGGGGGTATCAACAATGATTCCCGCTAGGCAGTGCTCGGAGGATATGCATCGAGAAAGGAATTCAATAACAGGAAAACGGCACTGATACAAACAATCCATGGAATACTGAAACCCACCCAGGCTACTGTTATGTTTGGCACGACACGGCCCCTTCTTCTATGACCTGTTCTTAATGATGTTCTGTTACGTTCACTGGACTCCATGGTAGCGTTGATATACATTGTTGTTGTCGGTCATAATTTCACTGTCTGATGGTGTGTCATATGGAAAGAAGATTCCAGAGCATTGTCAGTGTGTGTGTGTGTGTGTGTGTGTGTCTCTGTGCGCCCGCGTGTGTGTACGTACTTGAACGTGTGTGTGTAGGCGTGTGTGTGGAACTTGACCACAGCCACTACTTAAAACAGTATCAGCCGGTCTGAAGTCATTTCCTTAGGCTGAGGGATGAGGCCTGAGTTCTAAAGAGCTAGATGGCTGACTGCCTGGGTTTTTAATTTGGCTGCTGCTGTGTGGTTTTGACAATGGAAGAGGCACTTTGGAAATGACAGGCAGTGGCAGTCGGTTTAGTAAAACACTGGTTGCGTAGATAAGACATGAGCTATGGAGAGACTGGCTGTCCCATTTCTGTCTCGTCTCCTGCACTTGCACTCCTCAGGAGTGTTGTTATTGAAGCTAGCTATCTAGGAGGGCCAGTTTGGCAGAGTGGCACTCAACCGAGATATCCAGCAAAAGTCATTTCACTGAAGGATTTCTCATAGAGCTTCTCTAGAGACCTAATGCTGCAAGACAGGCATACCTCTCTATAACCCCCTCTCTTTCCTCCACTAGTCACTCCTCTCTATAACCCCCTCTCTTTCCTCCACTAGTCACTCCTCTCTATAACCCCCTCTCTTCCCCCCCACTAGTCAATCCTCTCTATAACCCCCTCTCTTTCCTCCACTAGTCACTCCTCTCTATAACCCCTTCTCTTTCCTCCACTAGTCACTCCTCTCTATAACCCTTCTCTTTCCTCCACAAGTCACTCCTCTCTATAACCCCTTCTCTTTCCTCCACTAGTCACTCCTCTCTATAACCCCTTCTCTTTCCTCCACAAGTCACTCCTCTCTATAACCCCCTCTCTTTCCTCCACTAGTCACTCCTCTCTATAACCCCTTCTCTTTCCTCCACAAGTCACTCCTCTCTATAACCCCCTCTCTTTCCTCCACTAGTCACTCTCTATAACCCCTTCTCTTTCCTCCACAAGTCACTCCTCTCTATAACCCCCTCTCTTTCCTCCACTAGTCACTCTCTATAACCCCTTCTCTTTCCTCCACTAGTCACTCCTCTCTCTTTCCTTCAAACAAGCTTCAATGCCATACAACACTCCTTCCGTGGCCTCCAACTGCTCTTAAACGCTAGTAAAACTAAGTGCATGCTTTTCTATCGAACGCTGCCAGCACCCGCCCACCGGACTATCATCACTACTCTCGACGGGTCCGAATTAGAATACGTGGACACCTACAAATACCTAGGCATCTGGTTAGACTGTAAACTCAACTTCCAGACTCACATCAACCATCTCCAATCCAAAATTAAATCCAGAATTGGCTTCCTATTTCGCAACAAAGCCTCCTTCACTCATGCTGCCAAACATGCCCTTGTAAAACTGACTATCCTACCGATCCTTGATTTCGGCGATGTCATTTACAAACTAGCCTCCAACACTCTACTTAGCAAATTGGATGTAGTCTATCACAGTGCCATCCGTTTTGTTACCAAAGCCCCATACACAACCCACCACTGCGACCTGTATGCTCTCGTTGGCTGGCCTTCATTATATATTCGTCGCCAAACCCACTGGCTCCAGGTCATCTATAAGTCATTACTAGGTAAATCCCCGCCCTATCTCAGCTCACTGGTCACTATAGCAACACCCACCCGTAGCATGCGCTCCAGCAGGTATATCTCACTGGTCACCCCCAAAGCCAACACCTCCTTTGGCCGCCATTCCTTCCAGTTCGCTGCTGCCAATGACTGGAACGAATTGCAAAAATCACTGAAGCTAGAGGTTCCTATCTCCCTCACTAACTTTAAGCGTCAGCTGTCAAAGCTGCTTATCGATCACTGCACCTGTATATAGCCCTTCTGTAAATAGCCCACACTACTACCTCATCCCCATATTTATTTTTGTTATTTTCACAAATCTTGCACTCCAGTATCTCTATTTGCACATCATAATTTGCACATCCTTCATTCCTGTGTTAATGATGATAATCTGTAATTTATCTCACCACTATGGTCTGTGTTGTTTTTTTTGTCGCACTGCTTTGCTTTGTCTTGGCCAGGTCGCAGTTGCAAATGAGAACTTGTTCTCAACTGACCTACCTGGTTAAATAAAGGTGAAATAAAAAAATAGATAAACACAGGTGAGAGTGTTGATGAGGATAAGGCTGGAGATCACTCTGTCATGCTGATTGAGTCAGAATAACAGACTGGAAGCTTTAAAAGGAGGGTGGTGCTTGAAATCATTGTTCTTCCTCTGTCAACCATGGTTACCTGCAAGGAAACATGTGCCATCATCATTGCTTTGCACAAAAAGGGCTTCACAGGCAAAGATATTGCTGCTGGTAAGATTGCACCTAAAGACTGATATTCTGCAAAAGGTACAGGGATTGGACTGCTGAAGAGTCATTTTCTCTGATGAATCCCCTTTCCGATTGTTTGGGCCATCGGGAAAACACCTTGTCCGGAGAAGACAAGGTGAGCGCTACCATCAGTCCGGGTTCATGCCAACAGTAAAGCATCCTCAGACCATTCATGTGTGGGGTTGCTTCTCAGCCAAGGGAGTGGGCTCACTCACAATCTTGCCTAAGAACACAGCCATGAATAAAGAATGGTACCAACACATCCTCAGAGAGCAACTTCTCCCAACCATCCAAGAACAGTTTGGTGACGACCAATGCCTTTTCCAGCATGATGGAGCACCTTGCCATAAGGCAAAAGTGATAACTAAGTGGCTCGGAGAACAAAACATCGACATTTTGGGTCCATGGCCAGGAAACTCCCCAGACCTTAATCCCATTGAAAACTTGTGGTCGATCCTCAAGAGGCGGGTGGACAAACAAAAACCCACAACTTCTGACAAACTCCAAGCATTGATTATGCAAGAATGGCCCAGGATGTGGCCCAGAAGTTAATTGACAGCATGCCAGAGCGGATTGCAGAGGTCTTGAAAAAGAAGGGTCAACACTGCAAATATTGACTCTGCATAAACTGAATGTCATTGTCAATGAAAGCCTTTGACACTTATGGAATACTTGTAATTATACTTCAGTGTACCATAGTAACTACTGACATAAAGATCTAAGAACACTGAAGCAGCAAACTTTGTGGAGACCAATACTTGTGTCATTCTCAAATCTTTTGGCCACGACTGTAGTCCAATTGGTTTATGTTCCACGGTAATTGGTGTCAATGGATCTCGTTATCC
This sequence comes from Thymallus thymallus, assembly GCA_023634145.1. Lineage (NCBI taxonomy): Eukaryota > Metazoa > Chordata > Actinopteri > Salmoniformes > Salmonidae > Thymallus > Thymallus thymallus. Next base: position 19,682,340 of record CM042395.1, on the reverse strand, counting down.
TGAAACTTTCATTATCTAAACATGGAATATTGTTTGTCAGTTTCCATAAAACTATGCATTAAGACTAATGCAATAGTTAGAGTTGTATCAATTGATAGTTAGATCATTGTAATGAAATGAATAGACAGATGTAATGTGTGAATTGCATTTTGAAATGGTAATACTTTGATGTTAAGTTGTGTCATTTTTAACAGGTGATTTTAGTTCAATGAACTAATTATCTTAGCTTTATGTGAATTGTATCCAAGCAATTGGAAAAAGTGTTAGAGTTGTGAAAAATGTGCATTTTGATCATCGGGTGTGAGTTTTGTGTCTAGAGTTTAGAAAAATTCTGGTTCTGAAATTAGTGACAATGTGATTGTAAAAAAATGTAATTTAACAACGCGAATAGGGATATCTAGGGTAATATGTAGATGGAGAACATTGAACAGAAAAAGGCTATGTCAATAACTCCATTTTGACAAAAGTTTAGATAGAACCTTATACGCCCAAGCTCTCGATTAGTCTGTCTTTACTGTATTGGCATTAGTCTGTCTTCACTGTATTGGCATTAGTCTGTCTTCATTGTATTGGCATTAGTCTGTCTTCACTGTAATGGCATTGGTCTGTACTCACTGTATGGAGGATGCTGACACATTACAAGGAACATCAGATGTATTAAACATCTCTTGAGATAAGTGCTTATTCCACACCATCTGTTGTCTAGATCAAGCTCTATGCCTCAATTCCAAATTAATTAGAAATGCAGACACCACTATCACTGCAGCTGCCCTAAGAAAACTCTGGGCAGTGCAGACCTCTTTGAGCCTCTGTGACTTGGCTAAGTATGTCAAAAAAACCTATGGCCAGCCATTCAGTCATTCTGGCCATTTTCAGGATGTGATGTGGACAGTGCCAGTCTGTACTATGAGCATTATTGAAAGCCCTATTGACTTGGCCAACACTTCATACTGTAAAATACCCCCACCGCCACAAGTCGGTCAGCTAGCTCCGACCAATCGGCTGGGCTGGGCATGGCGAGGAAGAAAGGCATTGTGGGAGATTATTGGAATACAGGGGAATATTCAGTGAGGTGAAACGTTCAAAACTTTGCAGAATGCAGATAGAAATGCAGGCCTAACGAATACACCTTTCACTATTCTACCTTACAGTCATATCTGTTCTAATAATACATTTCTATGAAGGTTCTGTAACGTTCCATCCTGAACTAAACAGACCCCAGGCCCAGGTCACTTTTCCAACAGATGCTGCACTAACCCTCACCCTACTTACACGTCGCCAAGACGACGAATACAACAGTAGAACTGCCCATCAGGAACTCCGAGCCAATCACCCTCAAAGCCTTGGCAACGACTCTAGCAATTGTCTTTTGACTGAAAATCTTTTTTTTTTCTCTTGCTGGTGGTGTCGCAGGCTGTTTAGCTCTGGTGCTCACTGGTGTCTGGTAATTCTACATGACATGCCATTAGCTCAGCTAGCAGCTAACCCGGCTGCCACTTCTCCTATGGCTGTGAGCTGAGGAGTGGTGTGTGTGTGTGTGTGTGTGTGTGTGTGTGTGTGTGTGTGTGTGTGTGTGTGTGTGTGTGTGTGTGTGTGTGTGTGTGTGTGTGTGTGTGTGTGTGTGTGGGTGTGGTGTGTGGGTGTGGTGTGTGGGTGGGTGTGGGTGTGGGTGTGGTGTGTGGGTGGGTGGGTGTGTGGGTGGGTGTGTGGGTGTGTGTGTGTGTGGGTGTGGTGTGTGTGTGGGTGTGGTGTGGGTGTGTGGGTGTGGTGTGTGGGTGGGTGTGGGTGTGGGTGTGGGTGGGTGTGGGTGTGGTGTATGGGTGGGTGTGGGTGTGGGTGTGTGGGTGCACATTTTCCCATTATAGCAAAGCTGCAGTATTGAGTCCAATCATATGATTTTACTCTATTTACTTTGATTTGAAACCATTGTGATATATGATGGTATCGTCCCCTATTGGCCCCCCAAATTATATGAAATAAAACTCAGCAAAAAATCACCATTGGGCTATAGCATGAAATCGCATGCTACAACTGGACAAATCTTGACGAAATATAATGTTGTTGAAACCCTGGACAGAGGCTAAGTGCAGGCAAATATTTATAATATTCCTTTCTGGTGGAGCTTTACTCATTGTGATGTGACAGATAGACTGCCTAGACTATTTGTATTCCTAGAACAGTGTTACCCTGACCACCAGGCCAGAGCCAGGACACCTGGGGCTTCCAGAGCAGAGGAAACTTCACGAGGCAGGGCCTGAGGGGGCCACAGTGGGTTAGACGAGGGCCTCCTTGCTTCACGAGGCAGGGCCTGAGGGGGCCACGGTGGGTTAGACGAGGGCCTCCTTGCTTCACGAGGCAGGGCCTGAGGGGCCCACGGTGGGTTAGACGAGGGCCTCCTTGCTTCACGAGGCAGGGCCTGAGGGGGCCATGGTGGGTTAGACGAGGGCCCCCCTTGCTCGTCACGTGTGGTGTGGCTGGACTGGGAGTGATAAGAATGATGCACCCAGGTCCAGAACAAGGTCCTGGTCTGGATATTTTCATCAGAGTAAATACTCCATACAGGGAGGACTGGACAACCCTCCACATAGCTGTGCTACAGTAGTCCTATGGGAACTCTGGTGGTGTGTTCTGTGTATCAGTCTGGTGTGTACTGTGTGTACTGCCTCCAAGAATGGTTAGGCTGTCAATAGTAACATTGCTAAGTATCCACCATTCCAGCTTTGGGATTCGGGTGGTTTGGCATTGTTGTTGTTGATTTTTAAGCCTCTAAATTATGCAAGGTTTTGTAATACCTTGTATAATCATTAAGTCTGTTCTAGTAGCTGTAGTGTCTTATACAGTAGTGGAGTTACGTGAATTTTCCCTTTTGTTTACATAGTGTAGAAATCCAAAGTCACAGTCACATTTTTTTATATCCACTGTCCACTGTCATCTTTTTCTTTGAATGGTAAAGTTCAGAGTTCAAAAGTCCTGTCCTCCTCTATTTTTTTTATTATTTTTTTCCTCTTGGTTCAAGGAGTCAATCCAAAAGCCTGGGTGAATCAGGTGAACTAGCTTTATTTAAACATTGAGCTTTATCCAATAAGTGAGCTTTATCCAGTAAGTGAGCTTTATCCAATAAAATAAAATGTACAATAAACAGTGCACAATACTGTATTATCCTAATAATCAGGGTTGGGGAGTAACTGATTACATATAATCAGTTACATGTAATTAGAGTTTTTAAAACTGTTGCTGTAATCAGTTAAATTACCAGCAAAAATATTGTAATCAGATTACAGATACTTTTGAAAAAAAAAAAAAACTTTTACATTTAGACAGAATGTTCAATGATAAAATGATATATTATGACACAATTCAGCATTGACAAAAGGCGCAAGTTTAATTTTGTTCCACCTGAGCAAGTCTGACCACAAGTCAGAGACCACTATGATGACACACCAGATGTGTTTGATGGATCCTTTTTGTCTTCTAACGCCTTTTAAGGGTAAGTAATTCAAATGTAAGTGAAAGTAATCAGATTACGTTACTGAGTTTGGGTAATCCAAAAGTTATGTTACTGATTATAATTTTGGACAGGTAAGTAGTAACTGTAACGGATTCCATTTAGAAAGTGACCTACCCAACCCTGCTAATGATGACACAACACGATTTTACAGAACTCCATCAGATATATGCATTCCTTTGACTTATGAATTTGATTATTCAATTTAGCAGGATTACACTTTTAACAGCAGTATAATCAGATTAGTTGATTGGATGCGGGTTAGGATGAAAATAGCCAGCGCTTATTTCTGTTCATAAGGTGTACAGGACACTGATATTATTATTTCATTATTGGATATTACAGTTATTGTCCCCCACAATGAAATCGGGGATCGGACTGTGGATCTGTTTCTGTTCGTTCATACATTCGTCTCACACGATATCTCAGACAGCACTGGCCCGAATTTTGACGAAACTTGGATGAATGATGTGTCTTGCCATAGAGATCTGCCATTTACAAAAGTACACTGATTGGCAGAAGGCGGGAGCAATAGTAATTAACTGAAATTTGTTAGTCACACAAGATCTCAATTAGCCCAAGGGGAGGCGCTGCATCATTCGTGGGGGACGACATGTTTACTGTTGCCTTGTTTAGTTATTAAATCTTACAACCCTTGCTTCATCAGGGATGTATGTGTGGGTTGACATTTGACATGACTGCATGGCAAGAGGGTACAGCCACATCAAACACAAAGCACATCAAAGGTTCATGTGGTTTTAAAGTTAAAGGTACAATCTGCAATAGTTACAGCTGTTCAATTATAATTTCCAATAAAGATGTATGCTATAGCAAATAAGGCTGCCGTTTGGCTAAAAAATGAATGACAAATTTTGCCCTTAATTAAAAGGCTTCATTCATTTTTTCCTCTAATTATGTGTCATCTCATCGGCTGGCGCTCTACAATGACTTGTTTTAGCTGATTTCTGCTCCACCCGCTGCTGCCTTGCCTTTTGGAATGATTTTAATAATTGAACTCTACTATGTGCGTGTGTGTGTGTACACGTTTCACTATACTTGTGAGTACCAGAAGTCCTTGAATAGTAAACCAACAAAAATTCAGAGAAGTGAGGACAATTTGCCGGTCCTCACTTGTAAATAGGCTATTTTAGGCTTAGGGTTTTGGTTTAGGTTTAGGGTTAGGGGTTAGGTTTAGGGTTAGGGGTTAGGTTTAGGGTTAGGGGTTAGGTTTAGGGTTAGGGTTAGGGTTAGGGTTAGGGGTTAGGAAGTGTGTGTTCATTGGAGGGTATCCTGGAACATTTGTTTGTGTGTGTGACCATTGTGAGAGAGGAAGTTGGCGTGTAGAACTCTCCAACATACTCATACTCATACTAGACTTGAGTGATCGCCGATGATGTGTGTGTTATGTATATGTGGGAAAAGCAAGGGTCAGGTACAGACTAACCGTGCTGGTGGAGCCTCTCTTGTGGGGATAACAGCCCTCATCCTTGTGTGTGACACCTGTGACACAGGCTTATCTGGGGTCCTGTTAACAAAGGCTGCGGCTTTGGAGAGATGCTAGAGGGAGAATCAACAGTAGAGGGACCACATTCGTCCTCGTCAGCACGTTAACACACACACACTCCCGAGGTCAAGCGAGCGACTGTACAGAGGCTTTCCAGAGAACTATCCTCTCCCTAGGGGGACATGGTAGGGGTGTAACAGGCACACAGACAGGCGTTAGTTTATGACAAGAGTCCCACGGTTTCAGCAGATATCAAATAAATGCGCCGAATAGAACAGGTGTAGACCTTATCGTGAAATGCTTACTTACAAGCCCTTAACCAACAATGCAGTTCAATAAATAGAGTTAAGAACATATTTACTAAATAACAAATAAAATAAACTTAGTCGAGGTTTAATTGTTCAGCAGTCTTATGGCTTGGGGGAAGCTGTTAAGGAGCCTTTTGGACCTAGACTTGGCGCTCCGGTACCACTTGCCATACGGTAGCAGAAAGAACAATTTATGACTGGGGTGACTGGAGTCTTTGACAATTTTTTGTGCCTTCCTCTGACATCATTAGACCTGTCAGACGTAAGTACTGACAGTGTAGCAGCAGCCTGGAATCCAAACAACGGTCTGTACATACCATGTGTGGGTGTGTGTGGGTCTGTACATACCGTGTGTGTGGGTCTGTACATACCATGTGTGTGTGGCGTGTTCGACCTCCATTACATAACTATGGTCACAAGTCTGCCAAGGCCCTCTAGGATTCACAGGGAAAAGATGTGGGAAGAACTAGTCAATGGTTCCATACAGAGAACAGACCTTGGTTCCATACAGAGAACAGACCTTGGTTCCATACAGAGAACAGACCTTGGTTCCATACAGAGAACAGACCTTGGTTCCATACAGAGAACATACCTTGGTTCCATACAGAGAACAGACCTTGGTTCCATACATACCCCTTTTCCACCAAAAAAGAACTGGTTCGGAACTGGTGCTGGTTCAAAGTTGGTTCAAAGTTGGTTCAACTTGCGAACCTTCTCAGAACCTGTTTGTTTTTCCACTGACTAGAGAGCCAAGCGAACGACGTCGTTACGTCACTGTGTACGTCGCCATACGTCTTAGCTTTCCCAGAAACACTTGCGCATAACAATTACAATGGCGGACTACATCGTCTTTCTGCAAATGTTTCTCCTGGCTTTGCGATCCTATATTGGGGTCAGAAGAAGACGTTTAGAACACATCTACTAGCGCTGTGTTTTTAGCAATGGCGGTCACAACCTTTCTCGTCGTGTTGTTGGCCACAATAACCCCGCCCCCAGCCCCCGACCTAAGCATGACGTGGTAAAAGAATGGTTCTAGTCCAGCAAAGAGTTGGTGCCGCTTTGGCCCTTTATTTTCTTAGGAAAGAGGAGGTGTGTTTATCACTCTGTCATTTGATGTGCTTTTTCCTACATGTTTGTCATTCATTAAGGTGCACAAAAGAGTTTGCTAAACTAAAGCACAAACTGACCAGCTAAGAGGAAATCTGTGTTCATGCTTTGGTTCATAGAACGATGATCACAAGGGCGATGAGCGCTCCGGACAGAAACCACAAGGTGTGTGTCATATGATGGTTGTGAAAATGAATGAGTAATTTGGTTTAACCTAGACACGAAAGAATGTCAGAGAAAGACGACGGGGCTTCAGTTGTATTCAGACAGAATTTACACACACACACACACACACGCACGCACGCACACACACAACCCCCCCCACCCTTTCACACACAGTGCCAGTTGCCTCTCTGACAGCGTTGCCATCTGTTAGGCCTTATTCTTATTCCTTTCTGTCCCTGTCTATCTGTCTGTCCTCAGTCTGGGGCTTCAGGGGCGGATAGGGAATGGAGGGACGGATGGTGTTTGGAGAGATACTACTACTAAGCCTTAAAAGTTTAATTAAATCAGACACAATTGAGAGACACTGTTTTGTGGGACTTTGCTTTTATAACTCGTAATAGAGAGAGATGGAGAGAAGAGAGAGTCGGAAGAAGAGAGAGAGAGGGAGAGGAGAGAGAGAGAGAGAGAGAGGAGAGAGAGAGAGAGAGAGAGAGAGAGAGAGAGAGAGAGAGAGAGAGAGAGAGAGAGAGAGAGAGAGAGAGAGAGAGAGAGAGAGAGAGAGAGAGAGAGAGAGAGAGAGAGAGAGGGGGAGAGGGAGAGGGAGAGGGAGAGAAAGAGAGAGGCAGACAGAAAGAAAGAGGGATGGAAAGAGAGACAGAGGGAGGACAGGTGGTGAGGGTAGATGATGCCCTGAACAAGCACACTTTTGTCTCTTAATACTTGCAGAAGAGCCTTAATCCAGGAATTATACCTGATGTCAGTCAGTTACACTGTCAGATTAACAGAACAGGAACAGATTTGCAGTTTTACCAGAGTAGCTCAATCCTCTGCAGCTGTCTGTGAGACACCATGACTATAGGGCAGATAAAGCTGACATTCACACACACATACACATACACATGCACACACACACACACACACACACAAACGTGCACACGCACAAACTCACACACAAACACATCCCCTTTAGCCCCTTCCCTCACCCTAGTGTTTCTGCTCCTCTGTAGATCAAAGCCGGGCTGTCCTCTTCCCCTCTCTCTCTTCTTCCTCCTCTCTCTCTCTCTCCCTCGTCTCCTTCTCCACTCCTCTAACCAGGCCTGACTCAGGAATGCTGGGTAATTCCCTTAGGTGGTGCTTGGCATTCTGATGTGCGGAGTTAGTGCACTCCGTCTCCCCACGTTAAGACACCTTTGTGTATGTGTGCTCCTCCAGATCACACGTCACTCTAATGCACACACACGCTTCTTAAGAGCGCCTCCGTGTGAATCCTCTCCTGGAAAAAACACACTTACTTTGCTGCACTGTACTGTACTCCTATCTCTCTCTCTCTCTCTCTCTCTCTCTCTCTCTCTCTCTCTCTCCCTCACGTGTCTGTCAGTCACATGTTTCACTCACACTAAGCTTAGGCAGTATCCAGATGTTCATACCATCCTTGTACCATCATGGGATATATTGGTTTACCTGCACTGAACACAAGGGGCACTATTTTCAAACTCAAAAGACCCCACTGAGCCTCTGTAATCCGAAGGTTAGCAATGCTAACAAGTACATGTAAAATCCTGTAGCGGATGCTAGCTAAATGCTAAATGCTTTTTTAATATGGTTTTAGATGGTTTCTGACATAAACTATTTGCAGGACAGATATGCTACTCACAGTTTTCTGCTCACACAAAACAGATGGCAAGGATCTTCTCTGCTGTTCTCTGTTCTCTGCTGAAGCTTTATTTTGCAAGAAGCTAACCACTTAGCTAACTAGCTACTAAGTTAGCAAACCAAATGCACAACTGCAGAGTATTTAGCACATTTTACACAGTTAATTGAATAGTTATAAGATATTTAGCTGGAAAATATTTAATTGTGTTACTAGATCACCTGGTGCTAATAGATCACCTGGCGCGTGCTACACAGTTAAAGTGACTCACGAATCTCCGGTCGTTGTGTGCTTGTAAACAAACAACATGTGACTGGCTCAGCTGTTTTAAAGAACTACTGGTAAGCTTCATAATGATATCAACCTTTGTCCTATCATGATTGTGTACCCATAAAACGCTACGATATGCTACAACTGGACAAATCATGACGAAAGATAATGTTGTTGAAACCCTGGACAGAGGCTGAGAACTGGATAAAAATTGCTTTATTTGCCTCGTAAAATAATAATAATAGTAAATGAATAGCCTAATATTCTTTTTTTTAAATCTGTCATAAAGCTGTGATTGAGACGAGCCTATGCCGAGGCTATATACTTTCAGGCAACTTTAGGACAACACCTTCTTGGAAATAAGCTACTGTTAATAACTTGTAATATTTTATGATAGGCCAAGTCGAAGGGTATGTTATTGCCCATTTGGTTTTCAACCTCGCAATTTTATTTTTTCTTAATAAGCTTCAACTTTATTAAATTAGATTTTTCAATAGGTTGAATGAATAGGTTTAGACTATAGCCTAGGCCATGCATGAGAGAGAGAGAGAGAGAGAGAGAGAGAGAGAGAGGGGAGGGACAGGTACTACGGAGGGACAGGTACTACATAATCATATAATAATTACACACCGTACTTTATGGTGTTTGGCATTCTGTTGCTGTGTGTTAAAGTTTGTCAGCATGTGAGTGTAGCATGACTACTGGGAAACAGGTCAGGACACCTGGCTGTGTCCAGGTTCTGAGGTGAACTTTGACACTGGTTGCTGATAGGACGCACGCACACACACACACAGATAGGGCTGGGTTGGGAGTTGTGTAACTGATACCTACTGATACTCAGCATATGGGACACAGAACTCAAGAGAGGGAGAAGACTTTGCCTTCTGTGAGGGAAGCTGAAATTCACAGAGAGAGAGAGAAGGAGAAAGAGAGCGATAGAGAGAGAGAGAGAGAGAGAGAGAGAGAGAGAGAGAGAGAGAGAGAGAGAGAGAGAGAGAGAGATATGAGCAATAAAATGAGAGACCAACCTTTCAAAGCACTTCATAATTACACGTTTGAATGCTAGAGGGTGATAGTCATTTAGGCAGGTTACCTTGGGAACAGGGACAATGGTGGTCAGCTGGAAACATGTTGGAATTGGTCTGCGTAGTCACTGGTACTTTGTGTTTTAGCTTTTGTTTGTAAACAGGAAGTAGGAGACACACACGCATGCCCTGTGGTAGTGAGTTTCCTGTGTGACTGAGACAGGGAACTGAAACCTGTGCCCTACGCTGCTGAGTCATGGGAAAAAGATGCAGGCGTGTGTAGTGTGTGTGTGTCTGTGCACGAGCACGCATCTGCATGTTTGCTGAAAGGCAGAAGAAGCCTTTATCTGCATTATCTTTTTACCTTTCTATCAGTTCTGGCCCCACAGTGTATTACTCAGAAGAATTATGCAAGGTAGGTTCCTCTGTGAATGATTAATATAGAGATTAGCAGCTAAGGTGATCTCACCCATTTATCCACTTCACAATCACCTTGGGCTACAGTAGCTCATAATGTGAGCAGAAAACACTACAGCCAACATAGAAATATAATTATATGACAGCCACAGGTGGCTACACATGGAAAGGAGATAGTATGCTGAATATGGATATGCGTTGACAATTTGCATTCTTTCACTTATTATACTGAACAAAAATATAAATGCAACATGCAACAATTTCAAGGATTTTACTGAGTTACAGTTCATATAAGGAAATCAGTCAATTGAAATAAATTCATTAGGCCCTAATCTATGGATTTCACATGACTGGGAATACAGATATGCATCTGTAATTGCACGCTCCCTCAAAACTTGAGACATCTGTGGCATTGTGTTGTGTGACACATTTTAGAATAGACTTTTATTGTCCCCAGCACAAGGTGCACCTGTGTAATGATCATGCTGTTTAATCAGCTTCTTGATATGCCATACCTGTCAGGTGGATGGAGTATCTTGGCAAAGGAGAAATGCTCACTAACAGGGATGTAAACAAAACATTTTAGAGAAATAAGCTTTTTGTGCATATGGAAAATGTCTGGGATCTTTTATTTCAGCTCATGAAACATGGGACCAACACTTTACATGTTGCGTTTATATTTTTGTTCAGTGTATTTGTCCAAATAATGACATCACATCTCTGTGAAATGCTTTATATCTGACAATCACTGTCTCAGTTGTCTCTCAAATGCTGCTTTTTGGATTGCAGTTATTGTTGGTGTTGTAAACAAGTCAAGGTTGGAACATACGGTAGTGTAGTTGGTAGTGTAGGTTTCAGACCCCGAGGGCAACTGAATTGACATTGGATCAGGTGACCTGGTTTCTGTTTCCCCGAGAAGGTTTCTGGGTCTACCTCCTGACGTCCAGGCCCACCCTCGTTGCCACGGGAGATGGATGGCCTCCAGGCTGCCCTCGGTGTGAACTGAAGAGGGAGAGGGACACACAAGCCTCACAAACAACTATAGTAAACATAAAAATTCAAACAAGTAAACAAACACAAACCAGAGAGATAGTCAGGCAGGCAGGCAGGCAGACAGACATACAGACAGACAGACAGACAGACAGACAGACAGACAGACAGACAGACAGACAGACTATGAGTAAAATGACTAAGAAGCAAAATAAATAAACAGGAAAATCACATCTCATGTCTGCCTTGAGGCTGTGAGATGACCCAACATTGAAAACAAGCTAACAATACAAAATATTTCCTAGAAGAAGAAAAAACACACTTAAATAAAAAAGCTGAAATAGTTAGTGATGCAGGTAAACAATGTGAATTTGCCATGCTGACACTCAGGGGGTGTATAAATAGCATGGCCAGTGTTTGTTTAGTGGATGCGGCCTGCCTGCCTGCCAGCCAGCAGGACCAGCCTCTCCCTGAAAAGAGAGAGAGAGATAGAGAGGGATCTGTGGGCTGAGTAGAGTAGCAAGCAGTACTGTGTACAATAGTGATTAACCAGTCATTCCTCCCCTCACAGCACACACCAGAGGAATGTAGCTGGAAAACAACAGAGGCCATTCCTAATATACTAACCCCCCTGTCCCTCCCAATCGACCCCCAGGGAGGTCAGGGGTCATCACACAGGCCGGGCTGTCTGGGAAACTCCCTAAATAATACAGACAATGTTACAGTTCTCTAAGTGTACAGTAGACACTGTGCATACAGTACTTAGCATGTTTTGTTTGGATAGGAGTACTACAAGACAGATAGGAGTACTACAACACAGACAGATAGGAGTACTACAAGACAGATATGAGTACTACAAGACAGATAGGAGTACCACAAGACAGATAGGAGTACTACAAGACCGATAGGAGTGCTACAATACAGATAGGAGTACTACAATACAGATAGGAGTACTACAATACAGATAGGAGTTCTACAATACAGATATGAGTTCTACAATACAGATAGGAGTGCTACAAGAAAGATAGGATTACTACAAGACAGATAGGAGTACTACAATACAGAGAGGAGTACTACAAGACAGATAGGAGTGCTACAAGACAAATAGGAGTGCTGCAAGACAGATAGGAGTACTGCAAGACAGATAGGAGTGCTACAAGACAGATAGGAGTGCTACAAGACAGATAGGAGTACTACAAACAGATAGGAGTGCTACAAGACAGATAGGAGTACTACAATACAGATAGGAGTACTACAAGACAGATAGGAGTACTACAAAACAGATATGAGGACTAAAATGGTTGTCTGGTTGTCTGTGGAAAATATACAACGCAAGTGATTGAATGTTTTTTTTACATGAAAAACGAAGTAATTTGATCACTTAAAGAAATTCCCAATATACAGTAAGTATTGTGCTGCAAGCCGGTCTCCAAACTGTAACCTCACCCTCAACACACACTTTCTCTTCCTTATTCCCAAGTAACATGGATGCCTCTCTCCTCTCTCTCCTTTCCGTAGGGAATGGTGAATGCACCTGGAGCGAGACAGACACGGATAGACAGAGAGGGGATCTGGGAGCAGGCTCCCCTCAGACTAGTGACCGAGAGAAATAGACACAGCAGCAGTAATTGCAGTACTGACTGGTCCCCTGTCTTCAACTGAACCACAGTACTGACTGGTCCCCTGTCTTCAACTGAACCACAGTACTGACTGGTCCCCTGTCTTCAACTGAACCACTTCCTGGTTCCTCTCACCCAGACCAGAACCTGGCCAGAACCAGGCCCAACAGCCTCCTACACTCAGGTAAGACTGACTGGCTCTGTTGTAGTAGTCGTTGTGTTCTCGTAGTCTCAGCCTCCTATATGAGCGTGTATGTGATCCAAGCTGGACGGGATCTGCTGCTACTCTATGTGCTTGTATAGACAGGGCTGCTGTGCTCTTTTCTAGTAGTTTAATCTAATGAATATGTATATAGGATGGGAAAAGGAAGGTTGTATTTTGTACTCCAAATGCATAGCAGTGCATTGCCTTACCAACCCAGAATGCTTTCTGGTTCTGGTGGGGCAGAGGTGATACTTAGCTACCATGTTGTCAGTTTCCTGAAGTTGCCAGCGTTATCCAGTCAGAGGACAGAGCTGTCTGTCCAGAGCTATCTAGTCCAATCAGGAGACGACAAGGGTTCAGGGGCGGGAACAAGGTTGAGCGTTCTAGAATGAAACACAGCCCATGCACAGACCACATGATAAAGCGCTAAGGTAGAGGTATGTTGTAAACAGAACTTCACAGTTTATGTGGTGCCCCAAATGGCACCCTATTCCCTGTATAGTGCACTACTTTTGACAAAAGTCCTATGGGCCCTGGTCAAAACTAGTGCACTACATAGTGACTAGGGTGACATGTGGGATGAATTCTTAGTTTACACAGTGTTTACAACCCTGGAGTTCTGTGCCAGAAGTTCCAGTACAGACTATAAGCCGTTGATGTTGTACAGTAAGCCAGGTCAGGGGGTGTTGTGTCAGTATGTGTGTGTGGTTGTGATGAGTTTCTGAAGCGAGCCGAGGTGCCCTGGCAAGCGGCTATGTGTGTTTGTGTGTGTGTGTGTGTGTGTGGCCAGTGTACTAACCCGAGGTCAGGCTTCTCCCACAGAGGTGTGAAAATATACACTGTGTCTATTTTTCCCCATCCCTCGTGAGTCACCTCCCTCCCTCCCTCTTGCCGTCTCTCTACTCAGTCCTCTGACTGCTGCTGACTCACTGAAATCTGATCCCTGCTCAGCCTGTCCCCTCTCCTTTACTCTTACCCCCTCTCCTTTACTCTTACCCCCTCTCCTTTACTCTTACCCCCTCTCCTTTACTCTTACTCCCTCTCCTTTACTCTTACTCCCTCTCCTTTACTCTTACCCCCTCTCCTTTTCTCTTACCCCCTCTCCTTTTCTCTTACCCCCTCTCCTTTACTCTTACCCCCTCTCCTTTACTCTTACCCCCTCTCCTTTACTCTTACTCCCTCTCCTTTACTCTTACCCCCTCTCCTTTACTCTTACCCCCTCTCCTTTTCTCTTACCCCCTCTCCTTTACTCTTACCCCCTCTCCTTTACTCTTACCCCCTCTCCTTTTCTCTTACCCCCTCTCCTTTTCTCTTACCCCCTCTCCTTTACTCTTACCCCCTCTCCTTTACTCTTACCCCCTCTCCTTTTCTCTTACCCCCTCTCCTTTACTCTTACCCCCTCTCCTTTACTCTTACCCCCTCTCCTTTTCTCTTTTACTCTCTCTCGTCACTCTTTCCATGGCCCTCTTTTTCACATCTCCATTTCTTCATTTCTCCACTTCTCCTTTACTCTACCCCCTCTCCTTTTCTCTTACCCCCTCTCCTTTACTCTTACCCCCTCTCCTTTACTCTTACCCCCTCTCCTTTTCTCTTACCCCCTCTCCTTTACTCTTACCCCCTCTCCTTTACTCTTACCCCCTCTCCTTTTCTCTTTTACTCTCTCTCGTCACTCTTTTCATGGCCCTCTTTTTCACATCTCCATTTCTTCATTTCTCCACTTCTTTCAGTCTCTTGATCTCCTTTCCTTCCTTTTCTTTTACCCCTTAGTTCTCTCACTCTCTTCCTCTCGCTCCCTCCCCTCATTCTTTCCTATTCTCTCTCTCTATCCTTTATCTCTCTCTTCTCAGGTGTGTGATGAGCTAGCGTTGCTCTTCAACTCAGAGCGACGTATCCTGCTGTGGATCCTTGAGTTCTATTTCTATGGTCTACTCCAGTCAGCCCCACACACTGTACCACTGTTCCACTGTACCACTGTGTGAAAGTCACTTGGCTGCTGGCTTGTTATCTAGAAGTGAGATTCTACTTGCCCCTAGTGGGACTAGGTGTTTTGTGTTTGTGTGTGAGTGGAAATGTGTGTGTCGAGGGAGGTGTATGTGTGTCAGGGGGGAGGTGAGTGTGTGTGTGTGTGTGTGTGTGTAGGTCTGCAGTAGACTCAGATAGCACTGTGCTGTAGTCAGAGACTAGTGGTGCGTAGCCATGCCCGTCAGGACGGTTGGCTCTACTCTGAGTTCTGATAGAGATACCTCTCTACCTTCCAACCCCCGCCCCCCCTTTCATTCTCTCTCTCCGTACCCTCTCTCTTCCTTCACACCCCTCTCTCTGCAACAGATTTCTCTCCTCTCTCTGCAACAGATTTCTCCCCTCTCTCCATAATTTTTTTTTTATCTCTCTCTCTTTCCGTTTCTTTCTATCCTTTTTTCAATCTTATCTTTCTCCTGTTTCATGTGCCTCCAAGAAAGACTGCCTGGAAAAATGAATTTTTCTCTGGAATATTTCAATGAGCTGTTTGGATGTTTTCAGTCTGGAACCCTTCAACCTCTCAGCTCTGGAGTTCTTTGTTGATGGAGAGAGTGATTGACAGGAGATCAAAGGTTGTACATTAGTCAAATACTTTCTGACAGGAAAAAGGTGGATAATATCCTTGCTTGTGTGTGTGTGCATTCTTGCGTGTGTGTGTAGTGTGTATATCATGGAGTTCAAAGCAGTTCTGTCTGTCTTGTGTAGGTGGAAAACTACACAACTATACAACTCTAGTGGATGACTCCACTTTCTGTTTACGCTTCTAACGGGAAACTCAATTTGCCAGCCAGTCACTGCAGCTGGCCTGGAAGAAAGGGAGAGAGAGGAGAGGGAGAGATAGAGAAAGAGAAAGAGAGGGGGGAACCTGGCTTTCCACCAAAACTGCCATGGAAACTTCTTCAGCCCGGGCCGGGGATTGAGAGAAATAGTGAGGGACTCTATCTGTAACCCTTGAAGGAGGCACACTTCCACTCTACTCCCTTGTTCTTCTCTCCCTCTCGCTCTCCCTCTCTCCCTCTCTCTCTCTCTCTCTCTCTCTCTCTCTCTCTCTCTCTCTCTCTCTCTCTCTCTCTCTCTCTCTCTCTCTCTCTCTCTCCCTCTCGCTCTCTCGCTCTCTCTCCCTCTCGCTCTCTCTCCCTCTCGCTCTCCCTCTCTCTCTGTCTCTCTCTCTCTCTCTCTTTCATGCTCTCTTTTTTTGTCTCATGTTCTTTCTCTCTGTCATATAATGCACGTGCACAAACACACACACACACACACACACACACACACGCACACACACACACACACACACACACACACACACACACACACACACACACACACACACACACACACACACACACACACACACACACACACACACACACACACACACACACACACACACCTTTCATCTCATGCATGTCTTAGTAATTAAACCAAAAGCTCTGCTGTATGAATGAACTCATCAGCATGGGCTCAGGTTAATTGTTTAGTATTCAAGAGATGGAAGTGTGTGAGTGCTGCTCTTCATTGTAATTATAGGCCTAATATAAATTCTATGCATACCAGTATCTCATGGCTAAAAGTTGAAGAGAGACCGACTGCATCACTTCTTATTTTTATAAGAAACAATAATGTGTTGAAAATTCCAAATTGTTTGCATAGTCAACTTACACACAGCTCTGACACCCCCACCAGACATGCCACCAGGGGTCTTTTCACAGTCCCCAGTGTTGTATAGAGCCATTATTGCATGGAACTCCCTTCCATCTCATATTGCTTAAACAGCAAACCTGGTAAAAAAAAAACTGATAAAGCAACACCTCATGGCACAACACCTCTCTCCTTTTTGACCTAGATAGTTTGTGTGTATGTATTGATATGTAGGCTCTGTGTGCCTTTTGTAAAAAATAAATAATTGATATAGTTCTGTCCTTGATCTGTTGTGGACTCCGCAATTGTAGGGTGCATCAGGGGTGGGCAGGAGGAGGAGTACAGGAGCACAATCAATGACTTTGTGTTGTGGTTTGAGCAGATCCACCTTCAGCTCAACATCAGCAAAACAAAGGAGATTGTGGTGGACTTCAGGAGAACCAAGGCCCAACTGACTGCAGTCCCTATACAGGGGATGGATGTGGAAATGGTTAGGCCATACAAGTTCCTGGGAGTTCATATGGACAATGGGCTGGTAACACTGGGGCTCTGTACAAAAAGGACTCAGGTCCTTCAATGTGTGCAGTAAACTACTGCATACCTTCTACCAGTCTGTGGTGGCCAGTGCCATCTTTTTTGCAGTGGTGTGCTGGGGCGCCAACATAAAAGCCGGTGATGCTTCTCTGGTAAATAATCTGATCAGGAAGGCTAGCTCTGTTCTGGGGATTAGCCTTGACACTTTAGAGGAGGTGGCGGAGAGACGGATCATGGACAACATCACCCACCCTCTGCATGCCATGGTTATGACGCAGAGGAGCACCTTCAGTCACAGACTGATCCCACCACGGTGTGCCAGAGAGCGCTACAGGAGGTCCTTCCTGCCGGCGGCTATTAGACTATTTAATGCCTCACCGGGGTGCCGTGCCGTCGGCAACATAGACCTGGAACTGTTGGGGTGTTAGGACCTAGTTTAACAATTACGCATCCATCCGTGAGTAACTCTGGTCTGTAATCACTCATTCACTCAGGAATTATTTATTAATTCAGGTCTGTATATACAGTTGAAATCGGAAGTATACATACACCTTAGCCAAATACATTTAATCCTAGTAACAATTCTCTGTTTTAGGTCAGTTAGGATCACCACTTTATTTTAAGAATGTGAAATGTCAGAATAATAGTAGAGAGAATTATTTATTTCAGCTTTTATTTCTTTCATCACATTCCCAGTTGGTAAGAAGTTTACATACACTGAATTAGTATTTGGTAGCATTGCCTTTAAATTGTATAACTTGGGTCAAACGTTTCGGGTAGCCTTCCACAAGCTTCCCATAATAAGTTGGGTGAATTTTGGCCCATTCCTCCTGACAGAACTGGTGTAACTGAGTCAGGTTTGTAGGCCTCTTTGCTCTCACACACATTTTCAGTTCTGCCCACACATTTTCTATAGGATTGAGGTCAGGGCTTTGTGATGGCCACTCCAATACCTTGACATTGTTGTCCTTAAGCCATTTTGCCACAACTTTGGAAGTATGCTTGGGATCATTGTCCATTTGGAAGACCCATTTGCGACCAAGATTTACCTTCTTGACTGATGTCTTGAGATGTTGCTTCAATATATCCACATAATTTTCCTTCCTCATGATGCCATCTATTTTGTGAAGTGCACCAGTCCCTCCTGCAGCAAAGCACCCCCACAACATGATGCTGCCACCCCCGTGCTTCACGGTTGGGATGGTGTTCTTCGGCTTGCAAGCCTCCCCCCTTTTTCCTCCAAACATAACAATGGTCATTATGGCCAAACAGTTCTATTTTTGTTTCATCAGACCAGAGGACATTTCTCCAAAAGTACGATCTTTGTCCCCATGTGCAGTTGCAAACCGTAGTCTGGCTTTTTTATGGCAGTTTTGAAGCAGTGTGTTCTTCCTTGTTGAGCAGACTTTCAGGTTATGTAGATATAGGACTTGTTTTACTGTGGATATAGATACTTTTGTACCTGTTTCCTCCAGCATCTTCACAAGGTCCTTTGCTGTTGTTCTGGGATTGATTTTCACTTTTCGCACCAAAGTAGGTTCATCTCTAGCAGACAGAACGCATCTCCTTCCTCAGTTTTATGACGGTTGCGTGGTCGCATGGTGTTTATACTTGCGTACTATTGTTTGTAAAGATGAACGTGGTACCTTCAGGTGTTTGGAAATTGCTCCAAAGGATGAACTTGTGGAGGTCCTCAAATTTAGTTAATTATAGTAAATTATAAGTGAAATTAGTTTGAATGACTTCAACCTAAGTGAATGTAAACTACCGACTTCAACTCTATCTATCTATCTATCTATCTATCTATCTATCTATACACACTGTTGTCTGTCTGAAACTGACAATACACACTGTTGTCTGTCTGAAACTGACAATACACACTGTTGTCAGTCTAATACTGACAATACACACTGGGGTCTGTCTGGTACTGACAATAGATCTTCTGAAAGTAATGCTCCTTTGTGATGCTCCCTGGCGATTTATTCAACACCTACAAACACCTACAAACTTGAGACAGCGCAAGTTGATCTCCTGAAGTGTCAGGCTGACAGATGTGGAACATTGACCATTATTAAGACCAGTATGGAACCCATGTTCTCTTAGGCTGTACTGCTGTGCCAAAACATCTATACTGTACAGTTGTAGAGTGTGTGCTATGCTGCACCATTACCGAGGTAGGCCGTCATTGTAAATAAGATGTTGTTCTTAACTGACTTGCCTAGTTAAAGGTTGAATAAAATAAAAATTGCCTGTCTTTCTAGTTTATGTGACTTCATGACATATGATTTATTCACCCTTGGCACTTTTATTGTAAATAAAAATAGAATATGTTTCTAAATACTTCAATCTTAATGTGGATGCTACCATGATTACGGATAATACTGAATGAATCGTGAATAATGATGAGTGAGAAAGTTACAAACGCACAAATATCATACCCCCAAGACATGCTAACCTTTCACCATTACAATAACAAGGGAGGTTAGCATTTTTGTGGGGTATGATATTTGTGCGTCTGTAACTTTTTCTCTCATCATTATTCACAATTCATTCAGGATTTTCCATAATCATGGTAGCATCTACATAAATATAGAAGTGTTTAGAAACATATTCTACTCTTATTTACAATAAAAGTGACTCTAGAATGAAACAATACATTATTTACCATAATTTCTATTTGGCACAAAATAATCTGAAACAACCAAAACAAACAGCAAATGCATCCAACCAATAGAGTTACACGTTTGATGTAATCATTGCATGTTATGAATATGGGACCAAATACTTAACTTTTGAATACTTTAATAAACATATACGTGAATTTGTCCAAATACTTTTGGTCCCCTAAAATGGGGGGACTATGTACTAAAAGTACATTTCTAAACGGTTCACCCAATATGTATGAAAATACCCACAAATTAAAGCTGACAGTCTGCACTTTAACCTCATAGTCATTGTATCATTTAAAATCCAAAGTGCTGGAGTACAGAGCCAAAACAACAACAAAATTGTCACTGTCCCAATACTTTTGGAGCTCACTGTAGATCTTATATTGTCAAGGCTGTGTGGGTAATGACCCAGCAAAATGGCTCTCACGTCTGATTTACCTGCTGACATGAGACGGAGCTGACCTATTCCTCCCCCATCTCTTTATACAGGGAAAGAGGGAGGAAGAGAGAGGGGGCGAGACGGAGGGAGAGAGGGATGGAGATAGGGAAGGAGAGAGAGGGAGGGAGGTTTAGCTTTATGGCCTTTTCAGCATAGCCTTACGGTCTACTCTACCAGAGAGAGGGAGAGGGAGAGCGAGAGCGAGAGATGCTGTATTTCCAGTGCTCTGTAAAATGATTAATGTAAATGGTTGGCCCTCTCCCTTCCCTGTACATTAGTACTGAGCCTACTGTAATATTATCTCACCTTACAGCGCAATATAAACTGAACCTCTACTGGTTGTGTTGAAGAGAATACCTTGAGAAAGAGAAGGTGAGAGAATGACAGATATGGATGGGGGGAGAGGGAGAGGAAGATAACGAGAGAGAGACAGAGACAGAGAGACAGAGACAGAGAGACACACACCTCATCTCTTCATCTCTGGCCCTCTCTCTATCTCTTTCTGTCTCTCGTTTAGTTAGCAAACAAGCGTGTCTGATTCTCTGATCCGGCATCAGTGCTACCTTCACTACCTTGTTTTTCTTCTCAGCTACACTCTTTTCCATGATGGATAGTTTCCTCCCAGGAGGAAAGGTCATTATCTACAGTAGGCTTGATGAGGCAAAGACAATAGAACACACACACACACACACACACACACACACACACACACACACAGAAGAGACAGAGATAATAGGTGAGGCAGAGATAATAGGTGTTTAATTGGCTCAGGGCATTCAGTGCTTACACAGCGCTCTGCTATCAGCTGTGTATTTGTGTTTGTACGTGTGTGTGCATGCGTGCGTGTGAGTGGTTTTCTGTCAGTGGTGGATTGACTGGCTCTCATTGCACTGCTTTTGTTTCCACATTATAATTATATAGAGAAAAAAGAGGACTCATCGGTCTGTCTGTGTGATGATGCCACCACAGATTGGCAAGCAAATCAGCTTCCTCTTGATTACACATCAGTTGTGCTGGTCTCTGTTGTCAGCTCTTATCGTTTCTAAAGAGTTACACACACACACTAACTATATGGTTATATAATCTCTAAATATGAGTTTAGCCACATGGCTCATAACTGTATCATGTATTCTAGTTCCATTTAAAGCCTTGGAATGGAAACATTGTTTGAGTGGGTCCTTATAGCAGGGCTGTTAGAAACATGGTTTGAGTGGGTCCTTATAGCAGGGCTGTTAGAAACATGGTTTGAGTGGGTCCTTATAGCAGATATGTTAGAAACATGGTTTGAGTGGGTCCTTATAGATAGATAGATAGATAGATAGATAGATAGATAGATAGATAGATAGATAGATAGGTACTTTATTGATCCCCCGGGGGGGAAATTTCATAATTATAGCAGATATGTTAGAAACATGGTTTGAGTGGGTCCTTATAGCAGATATGTTAGAAACATGGTTTGAGTAGTGTTGTTTTTGGCGGCCTGTTTTACTTTTAGTTTTAGTCTAGTCTTTGTGTCAAGCTGTCATTTTAGTTTTTATTAGTTTTAGTCACGTTCATACTCTTTTTAGTCTAGTCAAGTTTCAGTCGACTAAAAGTCTGAGCATTTTAGTCTAGTTTTAGTCAACGAAAACTGATGACATTTTAGTCTAGTTTTAGTCAACGAAAACTGATGACATTTTAGTCTAGTTTTAGTCAATGAAAATTTTATTTTAGTCTCTTTTTAGTAATGCAATTCTATTTAACCCAGTCAATATAGTATAATAAGTACCTAGTAGTTTAGACGAAATCAATTTTAACTTTAAGCCAAACCCATGTCAAAGGTTTTCTTATTATATTATTGTTACCTTTTAGACTCAAGAATACATCCATTCCAGACACGGAAGACGCTCTGATTTGAATTTACAACATATTTATTTTACCAACCAAATATGTTGCACACACACATACATTTAAATAAAATAAAAACAATAAAATGGCATCACATGACATTGACACTGCCAGAATAAAATGAATACATTTAAGTTTAACAAAGAGAAACAAAGTGCTTGAATGCTCAAGCTACAATAACATACTAAAAAGTGCAAATAAAATGTGCGTGTCTGTTACTTGTGTTGCTTGTAAATTGAAGTCAGATTTTGCATAATAAAAACGGTTTAAAGATATAACACTACAAATGATTTAGACCTGCATACAGTGGAATTTGTTGACAGAAAAGAACAAACAGTACTGAATTATGCCAACTACTGAACTGAACCAAATAACCAGCAGTAAGCAACTACATAAACTGTAACCTCCTGGATGTGTTATTTTAAGACTGGCTGTCTGTCACAAACAAAAAACAAAACTCTCCGCTTTCAGCAGTTAACACTTCTTAACACTTCTGTATTGGCTTGAACTTACCTGAATATATTTTTTCCACGAATAAAACCTATCATTTTGTGTGTGTGTGTGTGTGTGTGTTACATACATGTCTGTTCGTGTAGTACATACATGCTTCGTGCATGTCTGTTCAGGCCAGCCATTAACTACTACTTAGGCTTGTTTACTTTGAGGAAAGCGCTTCTTTCCAAAATGGTCCTAGCCCTGTTCCTGCGGCCACAAGAGAGGTAACCAGTTACACTGAAGACCCTCTCTGTAAATGCCTGAGAGGCTGGCATTGCCAGGAGGTCCAAGGCTAGAGGTTTCAGTGTTGGAAACGCAGTGGAACAATGAGTTAACCAATACTCAATGCCGGATTCCTCAACCTCAGCACTGGTAGCAGCATACTGGTGGGACTCGGACAGCCCCTCTTTATACTTTAATATCTCCTGCCTAATGTTTGTTGTCTTGGCTGCCTTGGGCCTCGATGGACGATTAGCACTGAAGAACTTAAATCTACGCCGTTTTGCGGAGGTTGAATCTGGAGCCTCATTTGTGACTTGCTCATCATCGGTCAACTGCTCTTCTCGAACTTGCACTCTTTGTGGTACAAGATGAGCAATGTAGTCCTCTGCCTTTCTGACAAGATTCTGTACTTCGTCGTCATCATTTTCCAGAAGGGTTTCAGCGACACAAGGGTCCACAAAGCATGCTGCTGCAGGAAGTGGTGAGAAGTTTTCAGCCGTTATGTCAAGAAATACACTAAAGCGCCTATCCATGCTGGACAGCATCTTCTGAGCCAGAGTAGCTGCATCTTTGTAGGTTCGCCCATGTGCAAGCGAGAACTCTGACAGGTGGTTTTTGAGATCCAGGAGTGCTGGCACAACAAGGGAAAGTGATTGAGTGTCACTTTCAAGTGACTTAGTGTGCTCCGCAAATGGCAGAAGAAGGTCTCTCAGCATCCCGATCTTCTGCCACTCACTGGGCTGCAGACTGTCCCAGCCCATGGACTCAGCCACAGCTGTGAGGTGCTCCTTGACTTCAAGACAGCGTGACATCATAGCAAAGCAACTTGACCACCTGGTGGGACAGTCTTTTACCAGAACCAGAGCACACTTCTGCAGTAGCCGCTCTGTGGCAACAGATGACTTCCTAAATTTGTTCACCAAGTGCCTCACTTTCTCCAACAGCCTTCGGATTGGGGGTTCCTTCTGGACCATATTCACTACAAGCTGTACGGTGTGAACCACACACGGGGTCCTCTCTATGGCTCCGTAGTCATATCTACATGGAAAAAACAATTGTACATATTTAACCATTTTAGCACTTACATTATTGAACCAAATGAAATGGTTCTTAAATTAACTTCCTATGTTCTTATTTAGTCTCATGTATTTGAAATTAAATCATGACTAGTTTCATAAATGCTGAAGGAATTAATAACATAATTAACTTTTTAACTTTCTATGGAATTATTTTTTTATTCATAAAAAATATATATGTTGAATGAATTATATTGTATATAGTATTTTTTATGTTTCTTATGGTCCCCTCTTTATTTGTAAAGTGTTTGTCATGTACTTTGAGAGCAAAGACTAACCGGAGTCAAATTCCTTGCCAATAAAGCTGATTCTGAATTAATAGCATAGTTTTATATACAGACTAGCCTTACCTGTCATGCTCCCCTTCCTGATGCTCATAGTCATCATTGGCATCGTCGTGCTCCTCCTCTGAGTCCTCTTCAGAAGTTGTGGCGACTTCTGCATGTGTGTGGCTGTGGAACGAAGCCACCATATTGCTGCCATTGTCAGTAATCGTTGTGAGGACCTTCTCTCTAGGGATCCCCCATTCTTCCATTGACTCCTCCACAAGTGTACTAATCGACTCTGCAGTGTGAGGGTGAACCATCTCCTTCAGGTTCAAGAGTTTGTGTTCAGCCTTGTTGTCCTCGGGGTTGAAGTAGCAGGCGCTAACTCCCAGGAAGGATGCTGTAAGCCCCTTTTTAGTCCAAATATCCAACCCTGTTGTTATCCTGCGTGCTGTGGCCAGGTT
Organism: Thymallus thymallus; assembly: GCA_023634145.1. Taxonomy (NCBI): domain Eukaryota; kingdom Metazoa; phylum Chordata; class Actinopteri; order Salmoniformes; family Salmonidae; genus Thymallus; species Thymallus thymallus. The sequence goes on along the minus strand of CM042395.1, from coordinate 19,657,868 downwards.
TTGTTTTATCTTTTCTTTCTCTTCTTTGTACATTTTTTCGATCAAGTTTAAAATTTTATGTCTTTTTGGCACTTTGAACTTTTTGTCCATTTTTGCCATCATGGCGATAAACTCCTCATCTTCAACAATTCGTGCTGGGACTCCTGTGCGGCCTATCCACTGCGCTATACCCTCCTCTTTGTTTCGTTGCTCTGGGGAGTTGTCATTGTACCTCCATGTGGCAAAGAAATCGTGAGCACTAGTTTGCTTGTCGGCCATCGGGCTCTTTCTCTGTGTCAAAGACTTAACTTAACTTTGTTGTCGTTAACGCTAACTAAACTCACCGCAGCTGCATCTTCTAAAATCAAATAATGCCGCGTCACAGCGTGGGGCTTGAGGAAGTGACGTCGCCTGCGCCTCTGAATGCGTCTTAAAGTGAGACACAGGAAACAGACATACTGCAAAATAATAATAAAAAACGACACTAATCGAGACGAAATAACATTTTAATATTTCGTCTCGTTTTGGTCAACGAAAATGAAAAGATATTTTAGCATAGTTTTTATTTTGTAAACCACATTTAGTCTCGTTTTTATTCGTCAACAATAGTGCATTATACATTTAGTTATAGTCATCGTCATGTGACCAGCATTTACGTCTCGTCTCGTCTCGTTTTCGTCCCTTGATGAAGGTTCGTTGACGACGATATTTAGTCAAAATTTTCGTCGACGAAAGCAACATTAGGTTTGAGTGGGTCCTTATAGCAGATATGTTAGAAACATGGTTTGAATGGGTCCTTATAGCAGATATGATTTATTCCCACTTATGAGGCTCCATGGACCCTCTCCTCTTGTCACGACTGGGTGCATAGAGAGACCAAGGCTCAGCGCAGTAATAGTTCAACATAGTTTATTACATAAGAAACTAAACTTGAGCAGAACTATACAAAACAATAAATTATATATTAAATACAAACTGTGAACACAGTTACTTGTCTTGACTGGAGATATAACGACCCACACCAAGGTGTGGGACATACAAACATATGTAGGATCCCTAATTAGAGACAATGCAGTGCAACACAAAACACCACACAGAAACAGAAATAATAGACCTGTCAGACTCTGAGCAATAGGCTTCTCTATGGCCAGAGCCTGACACCTCTCAAGGTTTGAGTCTCAATACAATTATGTGTAGAGGTGCAGGCTAACAGCCCATTGAGCTAACCAAGCTTTCCTGCACCAAGGGAATACAAGGACCTAATGGACCATCTTAGGACTCCCTGCCTGTATGGAATATGTGATGTTAAAGACCTTGGATGAGGAGTTTATGAGGCTCTAGCTAGCTGCTAGCCAGTGGGGAGCCTTTCTTTAACAATATCATGCCCCCCTCCGTCCTTGACTTTTCCTAAATAAGTCTATTTAACACACATATGTTGTAAGAATTTCAATATCACAAACAGAATTTGTGTTACAAGCAGTTTTAAGAAGACATTACATTTTTTTCCACGGAGCGCCAAAAGGTGACTTTTTCAAATCTTCCTATAGTCGGATGCAGGTAAGGCGTTTTGATTTCTATATTGTATCTGAAAGAGCAGATTCTGAAAACACTTACTGTACAATTACCAAATAACTCTGAAAATATAACCTTTTCCAAGAATAACCACTGTTCCATTTACTCCACACTTGACCAGTAACATAAACTAATGAAAATGCTATTGAGATAACGTTTTTCATATTCTGATGTTACATAAGACCTTCAGAAAAACATGAATTGTATTTATTAGACTGTTAGAATGTTTGAGTCAAAATTACTGCTCATTGGCTCATCTAATGTTCATCTAAAGAGATTCTCCAGTACTTTTGTAGACTTTTTTGCCAGTAGTTCTGAAAGTTGCACCCTGAAAATTGTGTACTACGTCACATGTGCAGATATGTGCACCACATCATTGCGCTCTCTCTCTCACTCTGCTATGTGAGCATCTTGTTAGCTGTCACTCAAATGTCGAGTGGCTGAAGCTCATTGGCTGGAACTCAATTTGGGTTGGCCTACGTGAGGGAAAATGTAGGGAAAATGGCACTGCACAGATTCCAGTAAACAGTCGTTTTTATACTAGGGATTTCGTGGCTAATTTAGGTAAGACAGTAATTCTGCTCATAGATTATGCTTGCATGAACTACACATTGAAACATCCAGCCCAAAGCAGGAGGTTTCAAAAATACTTCCCAAAGTTCTGGAGCATGTCTTTAATGTCCTTGTGTTTTTGGTTAGATGTTGTGCACCAGGTTTTATATGTCTCTTAACCCTATCAACACCAGATAGAATTATCACAGGTGTTGATAGGGTTAATCAATTTAAAAAGTAAGGCTCATATTATGTCATGGTAGGTGGCTAAGTTAAGCAGTGTCCTTAAAGCCATGGAGCAAAGCTAAATAATGCTGCTATTTAGTGTCAGAAGTGGGATCCATCATTGTGACATCACAAGTCACCTTGAGCAGAACATTCCCCCATCTGGAAACACATACACACAGACTCCCCTCCACTACAGTAACACTGCTTTACTGCACCTATCTGAGGGCTGTTTAGTTCTGGAGTGGACTCAGTGCAGCATGGCAACCACTGACTGCCGTACGATTACATAAACACCCACAGAATAGGGCCACATAAGTGACAGACAGGGCTAACTTGTTGCTGTTTCAAACCAGGGAGTCAGGGCACTAGTAGTAATATTACAGGAGTATAATTCAACAAAGCTTTATGGGGTGAAACGTGCAGGTTTTCCCCTGATTATGAGAGAGGCAGAGATTCACTTGAGAGAGAGATATACACAACATGACCAAAAGTATGTGGACACCTGCTCGTCGAACATCTCATTTCAAAATCATGGGCATTAATATGGAGTTGGTCCCCCCTTTGCTGCTATAACAGCCTCCACTCTCCTGGCTTTCCACTAGATGTTGGAAAATTGCTGTGGGGACTTGCTTCCATTCTGCTTTCACTCACTCACTCACACGTCTCTCTCTCTCTCTCTCTCTCTCTCTCTCTCTCTCTCTCTCTCTCTCTCTCTCTCTCTCTCTCTCTCCTCTCTCTTCTCTCTCTCTCTCTCTCTCTCTCTCTCTCTCTCTCTCTCTCTCTCTCTCTCTCTCTCTCTCTCTCTCTCTCTCTCACTCTCTCTCTCTCTCTCTCTCTCTCTCTCTCTCTCTCTCTCTCTCCTCTCTCTCTCTCTCTCTCTCTCTCTCTCTCTCTCTCTCTCTCTCTCTCTCTCTCTCTGTGTGTCTCTCTGTGTGTCTCTCAATTCAATTAAATTCAAAGGGCTTTATTGGCATGGGAAACATATATTTACATTGCCAAAGCAAATTAAATAGATAATAAACCAAAATGTAATTAACAGTAAAAAATGAACAGTAAACATTACACTCACAAAAGTTCCAAAGGAATAGAGCCATTTCACTTTTAGCTATATATAGTGTCATAACGATGCACAAATAGTTAGTCCAAAAGGGAAAATAAATAAACATAATATGGGTTGTATTTACAATGGTGTTTGTTATTCACTGGTTGCCCTTTTCTTGTGGCAACAGGTCACAAATCTTGCTGCTGTGATGGCACATTGTGGTATTTCACCCAGTAGATATGGGAGTTTATCAAAAATGTGATTTGTTTTCGAATTCTTGTGGGTCTATGTAATCTGAGGGAAATATTTGTCTCTAATATGGTCATACATTTGGCAGGAGGTTAGGAAGTGCAGCTCCGTTTCCACCAAATTTTTTGGGCAGTGTGCACATAGCCTGTCTGCTCTTGAGAGCCAGGTCTGCCTATGGCAGCCTTTATCAATAGCAAGGCTATGCTCACTGAGTCTGTACATAGTCAAAGCTTTCCTTAATGTTGGGTCAGTCGCAGTGGTCAGGTATTTTGCCACTGTGTACTCTCTGTTTAGGGCCAATAGCATTCTAGTTTGCTCTGTTTTTTTTCTGACTAGCTAAAAATATGTCAGTCTGGCTTTCGTATTTCTCCCTCTGTTTTTTTCTTATTACAATTTCTTATCTGTTACTTATCTCCATCTATCTATGGTTGTTGTGATGCGTTGTGAAGCTGACATGCCTGAAGGACTGACTGTTGGCAGAGTTCGTGGAATACAAATCTCTGCTATATTCTGTGTATTCTGTTTGATCACATTCCTAGGACACACACAACACACACATACATACACACACACACACACACACACACACACACACACACACACACACACAAACACACTTTCATCTGTATGTTTGTGTGTTGATGGGAGTAGTTACATTCTCTGCCATCGATTCATCCTGGTTCACACAAGCCCAGAAGGGTGGGAGGGGAGGGGAGAGGAGGTGAGGGCAGAGCTTTGGAGGCTGGCTGGGTATTTTTAGTCTGCGTTGGTATCGGGGTTGTTGTAGAGGTAGGGAGGGAGGGAGGGAGGGAGGGAGGGAGGGAGGGAGGGAGGGAGGGAGGGTGAGTACTACAGACAGAAACAGAGCATGATCAGAGAGGGGAATGAAGTGATCTAGCATACAGCACAGTGAGTGACTCAGTGAGTACCTTCTCCTCCTCACTTCACTAACAAAGCCACTGACTGGATACTGTAATATATTGTGAATGCAGTCATGGACAGTAAAAGACCTCAATGCAGCACCGTTAGATAGCATTGTTATGTAACTATTTTTTATTTCTCTCTCTCTATCTCCCTCCCTTCCTCCGTCTCTCTATCTCACTCGCTCCCTCCCTCCCCCTCCTCTTTCCTCTAACACCAGCGAATGTACTTTAGTCTCAGTGGAGTCACCACAGCAACAACAACTGTATTAATGAATGTATATTACGATAGAGGGTAATAGAAATCCATATCTATTAGTAGGAGTACTGTGAGTACCAGTGTGATTTAGCTGAATCCTTTATGTCAAGTCATTATGTCAAGGCACAGGCCCTAGTCTGGGGAGTCATTCTGTAATAATTCAGACCAGAGGCTGAATTATTAAAATGCGTTTCCATTTTTTCCCCTTCCCTTTCTCTGGGTCTCTTTTATAATTCAATCATAGCTACCGTGATATTCATTCTTATGGAGGAGTTAGTGGGTCGCTAACCATGCTAAGTCATTGTCACGGGGAAGCGCTAACTGTGCTATTCATTTTTATGGGGGAGCGCTAAGCGCTAACTGTGCTATTCATTACTACGGGTGAGTTAGCGAAAGGAGCGCTAACCGTGCTATTCACTCCTATGAGGAGTGTTAACCATGCTAACAGAGGAGGATATGCTACAGTAATGTATATTGTGCTGAACATCTCTGTGACAAAGAGGGGTCAGGAAGTCACTTTCAATGTCTGTTGGCTCTAACAGTTTGTCGGCACCGTTTGTCACTGTTATAGTGCAATTAATGTATTGTCCCACTAATATTTACATGCTAAAATCGCCAGTAAGACAATATGCAGTGGCAATTTTAGCATGAGCTTTCTTTTCAGCACCACGGAGTGAATCCTTACCAACACTACACCTGGCTATCAGCGGAGCCTTGTCTGGCAGTGAAACAGTCATTCAGCCTAATTTACTGCCTTTTAAAAAAACATAGCTGATATGGCTGACTTGCTTAAACTGCCCTGCATGGCGGGTCGCCACTGACAGTATGTAGATGTGGGTAGGGGTAAAAGTGACTAGTCAATCAGGATATATAATAAACAGAAAGCAGCAGTGTATGTGAAGTGTGAAAGTATGTCTATTTGTGAGTGTCCGGGTGTGTGGTGTCAATATGCATATGTGTGTGGGTTTTGTGTGTGTGAGCGTAGTGTGTGTGTGTGTGTGTGTGTGTGTGTGTGTGTGTGTGTGTGTGTGTGTGTGTGTGTGTGTGTGTGTGTGTGTTGGAGTGTCAGTGTAGTATGTGTGAGTGTCTGTAGAGTATAGTGAGTGTGCATAGAGCCAGTCAGTGCAAAACAATAAAGAAAGGTATAAGTGCACGTACATGCATGTGCGTGTGAGTATGTGCGTGCGTGTCATTAATTGAGTGTTGTCCTTGGGGACACATTTGGCCGATATTACAACAAGTTATTATTTAATCCTAGTAAAGATTCCCTGTCTTAGATCAGTTAGGATCACCACTTTATTTTAAGAATGTGAAATGTGAGAATAATAATAGAGAGAATGATTTATTTCAGCTTTTATTTTCTTTCATCGCATTCCCAGTGGGTCAGAAGTTTACACTCAATTAGTATTTGCTAGCATTGCCTTTAAATTGTTTAACTTGGGTCAAATGTTTCAGGTAGCCTTCCAGAAGCTTCCCACAATAAGTTGGGTGAATTTTGGCCCAGTCCTCCTGACAGAACTGGTGTAACTGAGTCAGGTTTGTAGGCCTCCTTGCTCGCACTCGCTTTTTCAGTTCTGCCCACAAATGTTCTATAGGATTGAGGTCAGGGCTTTGGGATGGCCACTCCAATACCTTGGCTTTGTTGTCCTTAAGCCATTTTGCCACAACTTTGGAAGTATGCTTCGGGTCATTGTCCATTTGGATGACCCATTTGCGACCAAGCTTTAACTTCCTGACTGATGTCTTGAGATGTTGCTTCAATATATCCACATAATCTTCCTTCCTCATGATGCCATCTATTTTGTGAAGTGCACCAATCCCTCCTGCAGCAAAGCACCCCCACAACATGATGCTGCCACCCCCATGCGTCACGGTTGGGATGGTGTTCTTCGGCTTGCAAGCCTCCCCCTTTTCCCTCCAAACATAACAATGGTCATTATGGCCAAACAGTTCTATTTTTGTTTCATCAGACCAAAGGAAATTTCTCCAAAAAGTACGATCTTTGTCCCCATGTGCAGTTGCAAACCGTAGTCTGGCTTTTTTATGGCTGTTTTGGAGCAGTGGCTTCTTCCTTGCTGAGTGGCCTTTCAGGTTATGTCGATATAGGACTCGTTTTACTGTGGATATAGATACTTTTGTACCTGTTTCCTCCAGCATATTCACAAGGTCCTTTGCTGTTGTTCTGGGATTGATTTGCACTTTTCACACCAAAGTACATTCATCTCTAGGAGACAGAACGCGTCTCCTTCCTGAGTGGTATGACGGCTGCGTGGTCCCATGGTGTTTATACTTGCTTACTATTGTTTGTACAGATGAACGTGGTTGTCACGGTTTGTAGTAATGGGACGGTAAACGGAGCGTTGGTGAAGTGTCATCCTTGTTTATTAAATGAGGTGTAATCACAAGGCATAAAATAAACAGGAGAGGATAAACAAACAAAGTGACTTACTTGACTGTGACGTAGCGTAGACAGGCACACACAATGATCCACACACAGGTGGATGTGTGGGGAGCCTAAATACAATCCCCAATCAGAGACAACCCTGTACAGCTGTCTCTGATTGAGGATCATTACTCCCCTAGTTAGGGTGTGAGGGCTTGATTGTGGTCCTTCCACTCCCCTTGGTGGGAGTCAGAGGCCTAACCACAATCAAATCCTCACAGTGGTACCTTTCAGGCGTTTGGAAATTGCTCCCAAGGATGAACCAGACCTCAACCTAAGTGTGTGTAAACTTCCGACTTCAACTGTATGTACGGCAGGACAAAATCGGAGAGATAGGTAGGAGCAAGTCCATGTGATGCTTTGTTGGTTAGCAGTAAAACCTTGAAATCAGCCCTAACAGGATGCCAGAAGCTAGCACTGGAGTAATATGATTACAATTGGTCTTATAGCAGACCTTATGCAGTCATTCACCTACTGTCCCAGATGTTCAGTACTGGTAGATAATGCTGATCCCATAACACTAGTCAAAATAGGTCAGATCAGATAGATAATCAGATAGAATTCAGAATTGATGTAGTTATACAAACACAGATCTGAGCTAGATAGACATCCTAATAGGACGTGTCTAGTGTGTGATCATCGTTCTGTTGCCCCCCTAGCACTCCTTGTTCTTCACCAGAGAGGTTTCTGGAATATTCTCTCTACCACCGAGAGCATAGGGCACGATATCGCTGGCACGATATCGCTGTCACGATAAGCCCGTTGACAAACGAGTAGAGCGAGAGAAGAAAACGTTTTACATTTAAATTATCATGCTCGGCCCCAACCTTGCTGTTGTCGTGTTCACTGCCTGTTAGTGACAATGTGATGATACCAGGGCATTGAAACTGCCTCGTTGACCTCGCGTCAAGTCTACAGCTACTGATATGTGTTTATGCTGTCATACTGTAGATAGATAAATGTTTGGTTTTGAGACATACTTTCCGTATTAAAGTATGTCTTGAAGGCATGGGTTGTGTGTAGTCAACAGTTCAGAAATTGAAGGAGCTAGAGTGTAATAACCCATTTTTTAAATGTATTTCTTACCTTCTTTTTACCAGGTAAATTGACTGAGAACACATTCTCATTTGCCTCAATGACCTGGGGAATAGTTACAGGGGAGAGGATTGGGGATTAATGAGCCAATTGGAAACTGGGGATGATTAGGTGGCCATGATGGTATGAGGTCCAGATTGGAAATTATTATACAGAAGATGTACAGAACAGGGCCTGCATTCATAAGACATTTCAAGAGTAGTAGTGCTGATCTAGGATCAGGTCCCCCTGTCCATTCATTATGATCTAAATGGCTAAACTGATCTTAGATCAGTACTCCTAGTCTAAGACACTTTATGAATAAAAGCCCAGAAGCCATTGAAACTGTACTGCTGCACTAAAACTCTCTCCTTCCTCCCACTAGAGTGATTATGTTGTTTTTCTGTCTGGCTGGGCGATATTCGTCATGGTTACTGGAGAGGAGTCATCTGAGGAATCATGGGGAAACACATGCCACTGATGTAGCCACTCTGATAGATGTGTCTGTGTGTGTGTGTGTGTGTGCGCGCGTGGGTCAGACAGATTTAAATGGATGACCTCTGAGATACTCTAACAGCCCTGTTGATGGGAACAATTGTCTGCTTTGCAATCTCTCCGTCTTCATTTTCATCTTATCTCTCTCTCTTTTTGCCGTTCTCTCTCTCTCTCTCTCTCTCTCTCTTACTCTCTCTCCTGCTCCCAGTAGGGAGTATAACATTGTGTACAGTACTGTGTAGATACTGTCCTGCTCCTTCCCCCCTCTCCCTCTCCCTCCTTCCTCCTCCTCCTCTCCAGACCTCACTTTCATTCCATTTTTCTTTACCACTCTATCTCTCTACCTCTCTTTTCTGGTTCTAGTATTAATGTTCCCTGTCATTGGTCCAGTTATTTATGAGTGCTCCTCCCTCCTTTTTTCCAATTGGCTCCAGAGGCACATCAGGATTTCTCTGTACTGCAACTCAGATGCAATCCCTTGGGACGTTCCAATACTGACGTTACCCCATTGAAGTTGAAATGTAAAAAGGTTAAGGTTAGGGTTTAGGGTAGGGACATCCCAAAGATCCAGGATAGGGTAAGGACATCCCAAAGATCCAGGATAGCACTGCTTGTTTCTAATAGTTCAGCTAACGGCCACAGAGGGCCAGAAAACCGTATATACAGCACACTGATCTTTGGCGATAGAAAACATGTATAACAATTGTGCTACAATTGAGTCGTTTGTGTGTGTGTGCACACACGCGTGTTTGTGTGTGTGCATGTGTCTCGCTCTCTGTGTAATTGATTGATTACTCACTTTATATGTGCATACTGTATTCTGGACATAGCTCATCCTATATAACTACTGCTGTAGTTATATATTGTTGTAGTTATATATTGTCCATTTAAGTGATAATGACAGAGAAGACGGTGTTTGGAGGATATATTGGCACAGGTGTTGTTAGGCCCGAGACAAAGTCGAGGTCCGGCAAACCGTGCCAATATATCCTCCAAACACCGGCTTCGAGGGCATTATTACTTTTATACAACAGGTTACCAACATATTCAAATTATGATTGACATATTTTCAGTAAAAAATGTATTTTGATGAATTTATTCATACTTTTTCATCCTTCTGCAAGATATAGTCCTGACACAAATCTAAGGTTGCTACCCAAGCCGGCTGGTCGTTCGTTCTATCGGTTCGGTTGCCAGAGACGCGACCCAGTCTTGTTGTTCTGTATATATGGACTCGACCCAGTTGTTCATTCTAAATGTTCCATTGCCATACTGGCTGGTAATGTTTTTATTCCTTGCTTGCTAACTAGCCAACTACGGCTAACTTAGTCACGTCAAACAGTGCAGCCAGAATAACAACAAAGTAGCTGCATTTGCGTTTGTTTAAGATGTTTTCTAGTTACATTTATTTGGATACATTGAAACAATGTTGCAAATGTCGCATAGACAGACAGCAAACTTTATACAAATCTCTGCTGTTGAAAACTAAATGCTAGTCTACAAGAAATAGGAGATAATGTCTAGATGCTTTTTATAGTGACGATCAAGTTTATATATTGCCTGACTGGGCTGATGAGACAGTGGATTGCGCAGTCAGATGGAACAGAGTAAATAGGCATGTTAACGTCATAGATTTAGCCTGTGGTAACTTGTTGAATAGACACCGGCTGGAATTCGCATCAGCATTCAGGATTAGACCCACCCCTTGTATAAACTGTATTTACACATTCTGACATTGCTCGTTCTGATATTTCTTATTTTTTTCTTTGTATTATTTGTGTTTTAGTTTTATTAGTAGTATTGTACTGTTAGACATTTACTGCACTGTTGGAGCTAGGAATGAAAGCATTTCGCTGTAACTGCATTAAAATCTGGTCATCTGTATACGCAACAAATTAACTTTGATTTGTTTTAAGAGAGATAGTGGACTTGGCTGCTAGATGAGGGGCTGAATCACAGTGTTCTCCCAAATCTGTGGCCAAGGGCTGGTTCCCATAACCTCTTCAGATCTGGCAGTGACTGTGTCAACCACTCGTAAGAGACAGATTCTTCTATGCACACTCATTATTACACACACACACACACACACACACACACACACACACACACACACACACACACACACACACACACACACACACACACACACACACACACACACACACACACACACACACACACACACACACACACACACACACAGAGAGAGACACACACCACATACATACACACATGCACATTTGCAAGCTTGCATGCACAGCCGCACACATACGCATGTGCACATGCACACACACACACACACACACACACACACACTCAAACGCCTCATTACCCAGACGCAAGGGATGGGACGAACTCAGAGGACCTCCAAGCTCACTTCCTGTTTAGGGGTTCTGGAGGCGGGAAGCGGAGGGGGAACAACTGGTGACGCCACACCGACCGGATCCCAGACTTCCTGTGTGCTCTGCAGAACCTGGGTGTTACCCGACGTTTGGTGTACTGTAACAACTCAAGCCAAGCCAATCACACGCATGTGACCTACAGTAGCCATGACAGGAAGGCACAGGAGTAAGCATTCATGCTTCCGTGTGTAGGCCTAGATACTGTAGCTAATGAACTCATACGTGTGAACACGTACGATAAAGGACAGAAATATAGAGACCATTCCAGTCACGATGTGGAGGAGAAGTTGAGTGTGAGGTGTGTGTGTGTGTGTGTGTGTGTGTGTGTGTGTTTGTGTGTGTGTGTGTGTGTGTGTGTGTGTGTGTGTGTGTGTGTGTGTGTGTGTGTGTGTGTGTGTGTGTGTGTGTGTGTGTGTGTGTGTGTGTGTGTGCGTGTGTGAGAGTTCTGTGTTGGTATTAAGGTGTTACATGTCTTAATATATGAGGTGACTTTACAGCTCTGACAGGGGTAGTTACTGCAAATAGAAACTCTGACAGGGGTTGTAACTGCAGATATAAGCTCTGACGGGTTGTTACTGCAGATAGAAGCTCTGACGGGTTGTTACTGCAGATAGAAGCTCTGACAGGGGTTGTTACTGCAGATAGAAGCTCTGACAGGGGTTGTTACTGCAAATAGAAGCTCTGACGGGTTGTTACTGCTAATAGAAGCTCTGACAGGGGTTGTTACTGCAGATAGGGATCCACCTGCTTGGATCAGTAACACAGGAACAGACGTAACACCTGATCCTGCTTGGCTGTGGGTTGTGTGGGGCTTCTAATGGTCCTATGTGGCTTGTTGTGATACTACACCCCACGGAACAGAACCGCACGACACACAGGAACAGACATAACACCTACTGTCTGAGGCTGGGGTCAGAAACTGCCGGAACACCATGGGACTCTGGGGCTACTGGCTTTGGCGTGATGGGTTGGATTGCATTTTTACTTAGTGTCTTCATTTGTTTGTTTGTTAGTATGTTTGTTAGTGGAGTTTGTTTTAAAGGGGCTGATGAATCCCTACGAGGTTCAGTGAGTTTGTGTATCTATAGCAACCCGTTGTCAACAGGCTGTAGTGGCATACGTAAGCAAGTGCCCCCCCTTACTAACACTGATTGTCATGACTGTGAGACGAAGTATAGGCACATTAGGCAGCAAGGGAGCAAGCAGGCGGTCTCTGTAGAGTCAATATATCCTTATTAAGAACCATAGCAATTAAAGTGAGAAGGGATGCTATATGGGGACATCTGTGTTGAGGACAATACTGTTTACTTGTTTTTTTTCTTCCTCCTTTTTCTCTGGCTCTTGCTGCTCCACTGCTTCTTTATGTCTCAGTACTGTATGTACAACCCACTCATCCATCCTTCCAACCAT
>CM042395.1:19625243-19640243 GCA_023634145.1 Thymallus thymallus | reverse complement strand
TCACCTTATTGGCTCTGGGATTTAATCCAGCAACCTTTCGGTTACTGGCCCAACGCTCTGACCACTAGGCTAAACTACCTGACGCACCTTAGGTGCAAAGTACTTCTTCCAATATCGAGAGATTCATCTAATCACCGCAATAGCAATAATAATTGCAATCAAATCAATACAAAAAAATCAATTGAATTGACAAGTTATTAGATTGATACCAGTTGGTTAATTTCCCTTAGCTTGCTAGTGTGCTGCATGGACTAGACTAGCCTGAAAGTAAACAAGCTTTTCTATACTGTGCACTCGCCTGTATGGTAAAAACGGTGGGCATGTTAGATGTTATATGGGCCATAGACAGGATTTAAAGAAGACGGTGACGGAAGCTCCTCTAGCATGATAAACTGTCATACACATACATATACAAACTGCAAACAGTATCGACCGGAAGGATTCATACACACACACACACACACACACACACACACACACACACACACACACACGCACACACACGCACACACACACATGCAGTTGGTAACATACTAATGAGAGAGATTCTCCTCACTGTGACTGTCCTGCTGCATGCAGTAATGTTAAAGTCACAGCTTACTCTCTGTCTGTCTGTATAACACAATGTGAATGAATGTATAAGACTCAAGCATTGTGTAGGTGGTGAGTCTAAATGGACACACAGGCTCAGTGAGTGTAATTATTGCACTCCAGACTTCTTGTTTATTTTTAATGTATTTATTTCACCTTTATTTAACCAGGTAGGCCAGTTGAGAACAAGTTCTCATTTACAACTGCGACCTGGCCAAGACAAAGCAAAGCAGTGCGACAAAAACAACAACAACACAGAGTTACACATGGGATTGTAAGGGCTGGGTAGTGGTCGCTAACTCCCATCATTGGGAGTGGATGAGCCACAACCCAGTCCTTACTTCAGTTAGGGAGGATTAATGATCCCCAATCAGAGACAGCTGTCTAGTGTTGTCTCTGATTGGGGAGAGTATTTAGCAGTCCTCCACATCCACCTGTGCGTGGATCATTGTTTGTGTTTGTCTGCATGTGAGTAGAACGCACGTAAGTCACCTTGCTTTTGTTTGTAGTCATTTTTAGTAATACTCTCCTCTTTGATTTATATGCCTCGTGAGTACAACTCATATAAATAAAAAGGATGACACTCCACGAACGCTCCGTGTACCGTCCCATATATACGCATCGTGACAGAATGATCCACCACCCGTCCGGGACGCAACGGAGCCTGACATTGGGAGATATCCTCCTCGGTATGGGGAAAATTACCGAGGAGGAATACTCCCATTATCGTGCGGTGGAGGAAGGCTGGGGTCCGGAGCAGCGGCGCCGACGTCGGGGAAAGAGTCGGCGGGCCAAAAAAGCTAGGGACCAGCCTGGAACCCAGAAAAACCCCCAAACGGATTTTGGGGGGGGCCATGGGGGTGGTCGGGGATCGGGGGAGAAGAGCCCCGACCACTGCACTCGTGGGGGTTCCCGGAGGAGCCCCTACAGCCATGGGAGCGGAAGTACAGAGAGCAGTCGGAGGAAGACGACGACGATGTGCTTCTGTTCCCTCACTCGTGGGGGTTCCCGGAGGAACCCTCACAGGATGGGGATTGGCGCTGGAGAGACAACGACAGCAACAGTCCTAATCCAGTGCCAGTTCCCAGCCCGGTGCCTTCAGCGCCGGTCCAGAGTCGGAGGAGGAGGAGACCGACTCAGCGCACCCAAACATCGGTGCGCAACAAAAGCCCGGTGCGACCCGTGCCAGCTCAGCGCACCAGCCAAACGGTGCGTCTGCCCAGTCTGGTACGCCCAGTGCCGGCTCCTCGCACCCGACCTCCAGTGAAGGTCAGCAACCCTGAGCCTCCAGTGAAGGTCAGCAACCCTGAGCCTCCAGTGAAGGTCAGCAACCCTGAGCCTCCAGTGAAGGTCAGCAACCCTGAGCCTCCAGTGAAGGTCAGCAACCCTGAGCCTCCAGTGAAGGTCAGCAACCCTGAGCCTCCAGTGAAGGTCAGCAGCCCGAGGCCTCCAGTGAAGGTCAGCAGCCTGAGGCCTCCAGTGAAGGTCAGCAACCCGAGGCCTCCAGTGAAGGTCAGCATCCCGAGGCCTCCAGTGAAGGTCAGCAGCCCGAGGCCTCCAGTGAAGGTCAGCAGCCCGAGGCCTCCAGTGAAGGTCAGCAGCCCGAGGCCTCCAGTGAAGGTCAGCAGTCCGGAGCCCAATCCGGGTCCAGCCGTCTGCTCCGCTCCAGTGCCGGAGCAGTCCGCTCCACCGGTGCCCAGTCCGGGGCCGGTCGTCTGCTTCGCTCCAGTGCCGGAGCAGTCCGCTCCACCGGTGCCCAGTCCGGGGCCGGTCGTCTGCTTCGCTCCAGTGCCGGAGCAGTCCGCTCCACCGGTGCCCAGTCCGGGGCCGGTCGTCTGCTTCGCTCCAGTGCCGGAGCAGTCCGCTCCACCGGTGCCCAGTCCGGGGCCGGTTGTCTGCTTCGCTCCAGTGCCGGAGCAGTCCGCTCCACTGGGGTCCGAGCCAGGGGAAAACATCAGCCCCTCTCCAGAGTCGAGGGCTCCCACACCAGGGTCCAGACAGGACTTGGTGAATGGCGGGAGTACTGAGGGGGGAACCATCGCGCCGGGGTCCGGACCGGACTGGGCGTGCAACAGGGAGGTAGGAGGAGAGCAGCTTTCACGGCCTGCGTCACGCCCGAGGCCGGAACCGGAACCCCCACCAACAACCACCTCAGTACCCCGCCATTTCCCCTCCTGGTTTTGTGTATTTTTTTTGGGAGAGGGGGAGATCAAGTGCGGTCGGGAGCCCGCACCTTGGAGGGGGGGTACTGTAAGGGCTGGGTAGTGGTGAAGCCGCTAACTCCCATCATTGGGAGTGGATGAGCCACAACCCAGTCCTTACTTCAGTTAGGGAGGATTAATGATCCCCAATCAGAGACAGCTGTCTAGTGTTGTCTCTGATTGGGGAGAGTATTTAGCAGTCCTCCACATCCACCTGTGCGTGGATCATTGTTTGTGTTTGTCTGCATGTGAGTAGAACGCACGTAAGTCACCTTGCTTTTGTTTGTAGTCATTTTTAGTAATACTCTCCTCTGATTTATATGCCTTGTGAGTACAACTCATATAAATAAAAAGGATGACACTCCACGAACGCTCCGTGTATCGTCCCATATATACGCATCGTGACAGGGATAAACAAACGTACAGTCAATAACACAATAGAAAATCTATTTACAGTGTGTGCAAATGTAGTAAGATTAGGAAGGTAAGACAATAAATAGGCCATAGTTGCGAAATAATTACAATTTAGCATTAACACTGGAGTGATAGATGTGCAGATGATGATGTGCAACTAGAGATACTGGGGTGCAAATGAGCAAAAATAACAATATGGGGATGAGGTAGTAGGGTAGGCTATTTACAGATGGGCTATGTATAGGTGCAGTGATCGATAAGCAGCTCTGACAGCTGATGCTTAAAGTTATTGAGGGAGATGGTAGTCTCCAGCTTCAATGATTTTTGCAATTCGTTCCAGTCATTGGCAGCAGAGAACTGGAAGGAATGGCGGCCAAAGGAGGTGTTGGCTTTGGGGATGACCAGTGAAATATACCTGCTGGAGCGCATGCTACGGGTGGATGTTGCTATGGTGACCAGCGAGCTGAGATAAGGCTGGGATTTACCTAGTAAAGACTTATAGATGACCTGGAGCCAGTGGGTTTGGTGACGAATATGTAGTGAGGGCCAGCCAACGAGAGCATACAGGTCGACATCATTGATATATACAGAGAATAGAGTCGGCCCAAGAATTGAACCCTGTGGCACCCCCATAGAGACTGGTAGAGGTCCGGACAACAGGCCCTCCGATTTGACACAACTCTATCTGAGAAGTAGTTGGTGAACCAGGCGAGGCAGTCATTTGAGAAACCAAGGCTATTGAGTCTGCCGATAAGAATGCGGTGATTGACAGAGTCGAAAGCCTTGGCCAGGTCGATGAAGTCTGTCTGTCTGTCTGTCTGTCTGTCTGTCTGTCTGTCTGTCTGTCTGTCTGTCTGTCTGTCTGTCTGTCTGTCTGTCTGTCTGTCTGTCTGTCTGTCTGTCTGTCTGTCTAATCTGCTTGCTGTGTCAGAGGGTGACTCATCATATACATACACACACACAAGCACATGCATGGACGCTCTTTGCTAGAGTACACACACAGCATCACTGAATAGTCAAGTAGCTAGTGATGATGCCACCAGGGCAGTGAGGACTATACACTAACACACACCACTGCATGGTTAGCCCCCCACAGCAGGAAAAGCTGCTCTGAGTATGCAGATGAAGAGCAAGCAGAGTGGGGAGGGTGTGCATGTGTGTGTGTGTGTGTGGTGCGTGTCTCCCATGTAAATGTAATGGAGAGATCATACACAGGGGCTATAAATACATGCACAGTGTGTGACTGCCTGAATGAACTCACAGCTCATACTCCCTTTCTATTCTGTTTCTGCCCTCCTCGCCTCAGACTCCCTCTTAAAGGGAAAGGAGACCCTTTCTATTCTGTTTCTGCCCTCCTCGCCTCAGACTCCCTCTTAAAGGGACAGGAGACCCTTTCTATTCTGTTTGTGTCCTCCTCGCCTCAGACTCCCTCTTAAAGGGACAGGAGACCCTTTCTATTCTGTTTGTGTCCTCCTCGCCTCAGACTCCCTCTTAAAGGGACAGGAGACCCTTTCTATTCTGTTTGTGCCCTCCTCGTCTCAGACTCCCTCTTAAAGGGACAGGAGACCCTTTCTATTCTGTTTTGTGTCCTCCTCGCATCAGACTCCCACTTGGATAAGCATGAATAGAGAGATCTTGTCAGCTTAGCTTTAGAGAAAGAGTTGAGATAAGTTGGGAAATAAACATTGTCTTGCTCCTTCTTTCACTCTCAGAGAGAGCTTACTGTAACAATAATACACAGAGGAAACAACATAACGTTGTCAGTAGATTTAGGGTGCGTTCGTAAAGTCACTCTGGCTATCTACTCGATATCAGAGCACTTTCGTCTGAGTTTGCCAGAACGCAGAATAACTGATGAATTTACGAACGCTCAACACCCGTTTAATATGGACGGTGTCAGTAAACGTTGGCAAAAAAGCACCAACACCAACGCTCTAGATAACAGGAAAACAGCCTAACCAGCTCTCCTAGGGCGAGTAAAAGGGTCAGAGTGAGGTGTTCTCTCAGAGTGAGGTGAGATTTTCTCTCAGTTGTGTCTGGAAGTGGCTAGCAAGCAACGTTAGCCAGTTAGCAAGCTGTTATTGTTTACATCCCGAAAACACAGCGTGTGACGTCATCTACTCTGTTATCGTTCGGGGGATTTTAACCATGCATCTCTCTTCAACGCTGCCCACGTTCAAACAGTTTGTGACGTGCCCAACCAGGAATAATAAAACTGGACTTGTTATATGCTAATGTGAAGGATGCATACAACTCCACTGCATTCCCTCCCCTCGGTAGATCGGATCACAACCTTGTCCACTTTACCCCACTCTACAGGCCTATGGTCCAACAGCAGCCAGCGACCACTAGGACCATTAGGAGATGGTCCCCAGAGGCGAATGAGGCCATACAGGGCTGCTTTGAAACAACAGACTGGGATGTCCTCTTTGAGGCTCATGGGGAGGACATTGATGGACTAACAGACTGCATAATGGACTATATCAATTTTTGTGTAGACAACACTGTACCCACCAGGAAGGTACGCTGTTTTCCAAATAATAAACCCTGGGTCACCAGCGACCTGAAGGCCTTGCTGAATGAGAAAAAGAGGGCCTTCAAGGAGAGGGACAGGGACAAATTGGAATGTGTCCAGAGGGAGCTGAAGTTGCGGATTGCTGAGGGGAAGAGAGGGTATAAGGAGAAGATGGAGGACAAGCTGAGGCAGAGCCAGGTGAGAGAGGTGTGGAAGGGTTTGAGAAATATCACTGGCTTCAAAAAGTCAAACAGTGGGCAGACGGAGGGGACCCAGGACAGAGCCAATGAGCTGAACCAATTTTTTAACAGGTTCGATACTGGCCCTGTCCACCTCCCCTCCAGCTCCCCAGGCCACACACCCTCACGGCTGTCCCACCCCCTCTTTGCTCACAACACCTCCGTTGAGACAATCAGCGAACCCCTCCCCACCTCCTTTCCCTATGGACTGATCCTGTTTTTTGTTCGGTAGTTCGTCATTTGTGTTTTTATTTATACATAGTACTGTATAACATATTATTACATAGTATAAATAAATAAAGATGTCGAACTACTATCCCTGCGCTGCGTCTTGGTCTCTCCATACACACTCTCGTGACAGAACGACCCACCCCTGCGAGACCAAGCAGCGCGACTGGGGAGAGACGGACCAAGAGGAGTTAGCGCCAGTACCAGTTCCGACGTGGCCTAGGGTGAGTCCTGAGGACCGTGGGAGGGTTTTGGCGCAATGGAGGAGGATGGAAAAGCAAAGGCCCGTTGTGGCTGCGAGCACCACACCATCGGTGCGCAGCCAGAGCCCGGAGAGGCTGAAGACGGGAAATCGCCCACCACTTCGTCTGCCCACAGATCAGGATCGGGAGAAGCCCGAGGGGTTCTATAAATACCCAGAGGAGGAGCAGACGAGGTGGTGGAGAGCCTGGGTTGCGCTTCCGCTGGAGGCTCAGAAGGACCCACTCCTTGAGGCCAGAACGCTCGGATCAACCATACTCCTCGGCCAGAGCGTCCAGTGTGCGCTCCGAGAGCGAAACACTCTGAATTTACTAATGGACAATCTGACAACGCACTAAATTTACGAACGCCCAGAGGGCACTCTGAGCACACTCTGGCACTCCAGATTGAATTTACTAACGCACCCTTAAATAATGCACATAGTTTTACACCTCCTAGTGAGTAATGTTTCTCAGCAGCTCATGGTGTGAGATTCAGTTTCATAATGTGTTATTGTCATAATATACTGTTCTCAAGTCAAGGTTACCATTGATCCTGTCCTGATCATTTGGAAAGGGAAGGATGAATTGTTCTCTTATTGTTGCCACTTCATACTGTTTTCTATAATGTCACGAGACAATGTAATTGGATCGTAGTAAGTTCATTAAGGTCATGTCTTTTGAATTATAGTTTCTACTGAGAGAAGAAAGAGGTCAGTAGGCTATGTATAAAGTCGCCTCAGCGGAGCTTAGAAACAACTTTATAGTGCTTATGTAACACATTACATTACAGTGTCCTAATTAGTGCAATTACTCCTCTAAGTACAGTGTTTGTAGTGTACACATGCTGTCACAGGGAAGCCACACAGTTAGAACTGAAGAGTTGTCTCTCAGAGGGTGTATGGTTCCGACAGGAGCCCTCTCTGTGTGACGCACTTGAATTATTGACAACAGAGAGACAGGGCTAGCTCTCTGTATCAGTCCCCTCCTTCACTGGGATTACAAGTGCTTTTCTATTTTTTTCCCATACACCGTAGTGGAGTTACACTGTAGTAAGCTGTAATGTGTGTGTGTTATAAGGACATGTGTTCTAGGACCTCCGTGGCAATGTCCTGTGGTTTCCTCACTATATGGGTGTGTGTATGTACGTGTTAGCCTGTGTGCCTCTCATTGCCGAGTCACAGCTTTCGGTCACATGACAACCGGTTGCCGTAGCATTGCCCTGCTGTATCCGCCCTGATTGTCAAGGGTGAGGAAGCTGAGTCAACAACAGTCAACAAAAACACATGCACAAACACACGCACACACACGTCATACGTCACACGTCACACGTCACACGTCACACACCTGCATTTCTCCATGCCTATTCCACATATTAGGTCTTGAGAGGTTAAAGAACTGATTCTAGATCAGTTTCACACAAACTGGATTAGGTTCATAGCACTGTACCTTACTGTAGTTGTGGGAACTCCGGCCCAGATTCACGAAACACTTCTTATGCAAAAACTCAAGAAGCTTCATAAGATAGTTCCTCAAACTTTTCTTAAGAATTCATGATCTTAGATAGCTAGATAGATAGGTACTTTATTGATCACTAGGTAACCAAGCTAGCTAGCTACTGTTTCTGGCTATCAAGGGCAATCATGTTAGCATATTTCTTACTTAGTATACTGGTCTAAAAAAAATATTGGATTTAAAAGTTTGTCAGTGAACATGTTCAACTGCTTTCATTAGCTTTCAAGGTTTTAGCTATGTTGGAATTAAGAACATTTCCAAGAAGAAATCCAATAACTTTATTTTCAATTATCAAATTTAGTCTATTTTTTTAGGCAGAAACATAGTAAGAATTTAAAGAAAATGTTCGATAACTTTATTGAGGAAATCTTCTAATAATAATTAGATGGGTGCTTATATTTGTCCTATTTCCCACGTGTATTAATACGCATGTGTAATCCCACTCTCCCTGAGACACAACCAAAGAGAGTGGAGTGACGGCCAGGGTCTGCCATTATCAATGGCGACCCTGAAGCAATACGGGTTAAGTGCCTTACTCAAGGGCACACCGATAGATGTGATCTTGTCTGCTTGGGGATTCGAACTTTCGTTTATTGGCCCACCGCTAGGTAACAGCACATAACAGATGTAGATTTTATTATAACTTCACTAGTAAATGTATTTGAACGGTAAGTATTGTGAAGTTTAAGTTTCAGTTATGTTGTATTTCTCATCATTGCATGGTGGGTTGTACTGGGTTATAGATCCAGGCTGTATCACAACCAGCCGTGATTGGGAGTGCGAGCAAGGAGGCCTTTAAACCTGACTCAGTTACACCAGTTCTGCCCTCAAATGGGCCAAAATTCACCCAACGTATTGAATTTGACCCAAGTTAAACAATTTAAAGGATATGCTACCAAATACTAATACTTCTGACCCACTGGGAATGTGATGAAAGAAATTAAAGCTGAAATAAATCATAGACATTTCACATTCTTAAAATAAAGTGGTGATCCTAACTGACCTAAGACAAGGAATTTTTACTAGGATTAAATGTCAGGAATTGTGAAAAACTGACTTTAAATGTATTTGGCTAAGGTGTACAGTCGTGGTCAAAAGTATTGGTCTCCACAAAGTTTGCTGCCTCAGTGTTGATGATGGCAATTTGCATATACTTATGAAGAGTGATCAGATGAATTGCAATTAATTGCAAAGTCCCTCTTTGCCATGAAAATGAACTTAATGCCCAAAAAACATTTCCACTGCATTTCAGCCCTGCCACAAAAGGACCAGCTGCCATCATGTCAGTGATTGTCTCATTAACACAGGTGAGAGTGTTGACGAGGACAAGGCTGGAAGTCATGCTGATTGAGTCAGAATAACAGACTGGAAGCTTTAAAAGGAGGGTGGTGCTTGAAATCATTGTTCTTCCTCTGTCAACCATGGTTACCTGTAAGGAAACACGTGCCATCATCATTGCTTTGCACAAAAAGGGCTTCACAGGCAAAGATATTGCTTCTGGTAAGATTGCACCTAAATCAACCAATTATCGGATCATCAAGAACTTCAAGGAGAGAGTTTCAATTGTTGTGAAGAAGGCGTCAGGGCGCCCAAGCAAGTCCAGGAAGCGCCAGGACGTCTCCTAAAGTTGATTCAGCTGCGGGATCGGGACACCAACAGTGCAGAGCTTGCTCAGGAATGGCATCAGGCAGGTGTGAGTGCATCTGCACGCACAGTGAGGCAAAGACTTTTGGAGGATGGCCTGGTGTCAAGAAGGGCAGCAAAGAAGCCACTTCTCTCCAGGAAAAACATCAGGGACAGACTGATATTCTGCAAAAGGTACAGGGATTGGACTGCTGAGGACTGGGGGTCATTTTCTCTGATGAATGCCCTTTCCGATTGTTTGGGCCATCCGGAAAACACTTTGACAAGGTGAGCGCTACCATCAGTCCTGTGTCATGCCAACAGTAAAGCATCCTCAGACCATTCATGTGTGGGATTGCTTCTCAGCCAAGGGAGTGGGCTCACTCACAATTTTGCCTAAGAACACAGCCATGAATAAAGAATGGTACCAACACATGCCTTTTCCAGCATGATGGAGCGCCTTGCCATAAGGCAAAAGTGATAACTAAGTGGCTCGGGGAACAAAACATCGACATTTTGGGTCCAACAAATTCAATCCCTTCTAGACAACTTCCTGGACAAAGCATTTCACTGTAATAGTGAAGGTGTAAACTTGGCAGTAGAAAGCATAAACATTATATTTGACCTTCCAGCTTCCCTATCAAATAAAAAAAAAATCAGGTGGACAACCTAAGAAAATTAAAAACAATGACAAATGGTTTGGTGAAGAATGCAACAACCTAAGAAATAAATTAAGAAACCTATCCAACCCAAAACATAGAGACCCAGATAACTTGAGTGTATGCCTTCACTATGGTGAATCACTAAAACAATACAGAACTACACTACGGAAAAAGAAGGAACCACATGTCAGAAATCAGCTCAATGTAGTTAAAGAATCCATAGAATCTAACCACTTCTGGGAAAATTGGAGCACACTAAAAATACAACAATACAAAGATAAACCACTTCTCCAATCTTTGTGGCTCTATAACAAAAAACAAACAGCAAAAACATATACATGATCAATTACAAATCTTAGAATCAGCTATTCAAGACTACCAGAACCAACTACAGGACAAAATACAAACCCTCCCAACCAAAAAGGCCTGTGGTGTTGATGGCATCCTAAATGAAATTATAAAATATACAGACCACAAATCTCCAATTGGCTATACTTAAACTCTTTAACATCATCATCAGCTCTGTTATATTCCCCAATATTTGGAACCAAGGACTGATCACCCCAATCCAAAAAGGTGGAGACAAGTTGGACCCAAATATCTACCATGGGATATGGAAAAACATACAACATTATAAAATAGATATACACAAACAAGAAGTGTGCAGTTAAAATTGGCAAAAAAACACAAATATCTTTCCACAGGGCCATGGGGTGAGACAGGGATGCAGCTTGAGCCCCACCATCTTCAACATATTTATATAAACGAATTGGAAAAGGCACTAGCCTCACCCTGCTAGAATCTGAAGTCAATTGTCTACTGTTTGCTGATGATATGGTGCTTCTGTCCCCAACCGAGGAGGGCCTACAGCAGCACATAGATCTTCTGCACAGATTCTGTCAGACCTGGGCCCTGACAGTAAAACTCAGTAAGACAAAAATAATGGTGTTCCAAAAAAGGTCCAGTTGCCAGGACCACAAAATACAAATTCCATCTAAACACTGTTGCCCTAGAACTATACCTACCTCGGCCTAAACATCAGCACCACAGGTAACTTCCAGAAAGCTGTGAACAAGCTGAGCGACAAGGCAAGGGCCTTCTAAGCCATCAAAAGCAACATAAAACTCAACATCTCTATTAAGATCTGGCTAAAAAAACTTGAATCAGTTATAGAACCCATGCCCTTTGTGGTTGTGAGGTCTTGAGTCTGCTCACCAACCAAGAATTCACAAAATGGCCAAACACCAAATTGAGACTCTGCATGCAGAATTCTGCAAAAACATCCTCCATTTACAACGTAAAAAAACAAATAATGCATGCAGAGCAGAATTAGGTCAATACCCACTAATTATCAAAATCCAGAAAAGAGCTGTTAAATTCTACAACCACCTAAAAAGAAGGGATTCCCAAACCATCCATAACAAAGCTATTGCCTACAGAGAGATGAACCTGGAGAAGAGTCCCCTAAGCAAGCTGGTCCTGGGGCTCTGTTCACAAACACAAATAGACCCCACAGAGCCCCACGACAGCAACACAATTAGACCAAACCAAATGAGAAAACAAAAACTTGACACATTGGAAAGAAAAACAAAGCAAACTAGAATGCTATTTGGCCCTTAACAGAGAGTACACAGTGGCAGAATACCTGACCACCGTGACTGACCCAAAATTAAGGAAAGCTTTGGCTATGTACAGACTCAGTGAGCATAGCCTTGCTACTGAGAGAGGCGGCAGTAGGCAGACCTGGCTCCCAAGAGCAGACAGTCTATGTGCCCACTGCCCACAAAAGGATATGGAAACTGAGCTACACTTCCTAACCTTCTGCTAAATGTATTACCATTTTACAGACACATATTTCCCTCAAAAAGTCAAATTTTGATAAACTCCCATATCTATAGGGTGAAATACCACAATGTGCCATCACAGCAGCAATATTTGTGACCTGTTGCCACAAGGAAAGGGCAACCAGTGAAGAACAAACACCATTGTAAATACAACCCATATTTATGTTTATTTATTTTCCCTTTTTTACTATCATTATAACACTGTATATAGCCATTATAAATGTGTCTATTCCTTTGAAAATTGTGAGTGTAATGTCTACTGTTCATTTTTGATTGTTTATTTAACTTTTGTTTATTATCTATTTCACTTGCTTTGACAATGTCAACATATGTTTCCCA
Source organism: Thymallus thymallus (assembly GCA_023634145.1). Classification (NCBI taxonomy): domain Eukaryota; kingdom Metazoa; phylum Chordata; class Actinopteri; order Salmoniformes; family Salmonidae; genus Thymallus; species Thymallus thymallus. Next base: position 19,627,833 of record CM042395.1, on the reverse strand, counting down.
TGCCAATAAAGCCCTTTTTTAATTTAATTAAATTCAGATAGAAAGAGAGAGAGAGAGAGAGAGAGAGAGAGAGAGAGCGAGAGACAGGGAGAGAGAGAGACGGACGGACGGACAGACAGACAGACAGAGAAGGCTTCATCTCAGTAAATCTTCAAACGCCTCCACATAGCAGTCTGTTGGGACATCAGAGCCCTCACACACACACACACACACACACACACACACACACACACACACACACACACACACACACACACACACACACACACACACGCACACATGCCCCCCCACTGGGAGAGAAGCCAGAAACCAGACCATGCTAGCTTTGTGTTCTACTTAATATGAGACTAGGCCCACAACAAGCAGAGAATATTCTGATATAATTGATGCCTTGCTGGATGATGAACAGACACATACAGTTGAAGTCGGAAGTTTACATACAGTCGTGGTCAAAGAATGACACAAGTATTGGTCTCCCCAAAGTTTGCTGCCTCAGTGTTATTAGATCTTTATGTCAGTAGTTACTATGGTACACTGAAGTATAATTACAAGTATTCCATAAGTGTCAAAGGCTTTCATTGACAATGACATTCAGTTTATGCAAAGAGTCAATATTTGCAGTGTTGACCCTTCTTTTTCAAGACCTCTGCAATCCGCCCTGGCATGCTGTCAATTAACTTCTGGGCCACATCCTGACTGATGGCAGGCCATTCTTACATAATCAATGCTTGGAGTTTGTCAGAAGTTTCTACACTACTTTCCATCCATCTATATCATTTCTTAATATTGTGCTGTTCCTTTGGCTTTGATGCATCATGAGTATTGAATATTGAGTATTGCTCTGTTCAAGTAGACTGTGATTTTGCTGTGACCTGGTTGTTAGTGTGCTGACTGTGAACGCTCTGAGAGACTCTGGGTTTAAGTCAGCGATAAAGTAATCTACAGTACTACTGCCAAGGTATGAGCTGTACAGTGGGGAGAACAAGTATTTGATACACTGCCGATTTTGCAGGTTTTCCCACTTACAAAGCATGTAGAAGTCTGTAATTTTTATCATAAGTACTCTTCAACTGTGAGTGACGGAATCTAAAACGAAAATCCAGAAAATCACATTGTATGATTTTTAAGTAATTAATTAGCATTTTATTGCATGACATAAGTATTTGATACATCAGAAAAGCAGAACTTAATATTTGGTACAAAAACTTTTGTTTGCAATTACAGAGATCATACGTTTCCTGTAGTTCTTGACCAGGTTTGCACACACTGCAGCAGGGATTTTGGCCTACTCCTCCATACAGATCCTTCAGGTTTCGGGGCTGTCGCTGGGCAATACGGACTTTCAGCTCCCTCCAAAGATTTTCTATTGGGTTCAGGTCTGGAGACTGGCTAGGCCACTCCAGAACCTTGAGATGCTTCTTACGGAGCCACTCCTTAGTTGCCCTGGCTGTGTGTTTCGGGTCGTTGTCATGTTGGAAGACCCAGCCACGACCCATCTTCAATGCGCTTACTGAGGGAAGGAGGTTGTTGGCCAAGATCTCGCGATACATGGCCCCATCCATCCTCCCCTCAATACGGTGCAGTCGTCCTATCCCCTTTGCAGAAAAGCATCCCCAAAGAATGATGTTTCACGGTTTGGATGGTGTTCTTGGGGTTGTACTCATCCTTCTTCTTCCTCCAAACACGGCGAGTGGAGTTTAGACCAAAAAGCTCTATTTTTGTCTCATCAGACCACATGACCTTCTCCCATTCCTCCTCTGGATCATCCAGATGGTCATTGGCAAACTTCAGACGGGCCTGGACATGCGCTGGCTTGAGCAGGGGGACTTTGCGTGCGCTGCAGGATTTTAATCCATGACGGCGTAGTGTGTTACTTATGGTTTTCTTTGAGAATGTGGTCCCAGCTCTCTTCAGGTCATTGAACAGGTCCTGCCGTGTAGTTCTGGGCTGATCCCTCACCTTTCTCATGATCATTGATGCCCCACGAGGTGAGATCTTGCATGGTGCCCAAGACCGAGCGAGATTGACTGTCATCTTGAACTTCTTCCATTTTCTAATAATTGCACCAACAGTTGTTGCCTTCTCACCAAGCTGCTTGCCTATTGTCCTGTAGCCCATCCCAGCCTTGTGCAGGTCTACAATTTTATCCCTGATGTCCTTACACAGCTCTCTGGTCTTGGCCATTGTGGAGAGGTTGGAGTCTGTTTGATTGAGTGTGTGGACAGGTGTCTTTTATACAGGTAACGAGTTCAAACAGGTGCAGTTAATACAGGTAATGAGTGGAGAACAGGAGGGCTTCTTAAAAAAAAACTAACAGGTCTGTGAGAGCCGGAATTCTTACTGGTTGGTAGGTGATCAAATACTTATGTCATGCAATAAAATGCAAATTAATTATTTAAAAATCATACAATGTGATTTTCTGGATTTTTGTTTTAGATTCCGTCTCTCACAGTTGAAGTGTACCTATGATAAAAATTACAGACCTCTACATGCTTTGTAAGTAGGAAAACCTGCAAAATCGGCAGTGTATCAAATACTTGTTCTCCCCACTGTAGGTGTACTTACCATAGGAGTCTCCTCGAATGACTAT
>CM042395.1:19609460-19620043 GCA_023634145.1 Thymallus thymallus | reverse complement strand
AGCGAGCTTACATAAGGTGGGGATTTACCTAATAAAGACTTATAGATGACCTGGAGCCAGTGGGTTTGGCGACAAATATGTAGTGAGGGCCTGCCAACGAGAGCGTACAGGTTGCAGTGGTTGGTAGTAAATGGGCTTTGGTAACAAAACGGATGGCACTGTGATAGACTACATCCAATTTGCTGAGTAGAGTGTTGGAGACTATTTTGTAAATGACATCGCCGAAGTCAAGTAGGATATTCCGTTTTACGAGGGCATGTTTGGCAGCATGAGTGAAGGAGGCTTATTGCGAAATAGGAAGCCGATTCTAGATTTAATTTTGGATTGGAGATGCTCAATGTAAGTTTACAGTCTAACCAGACGCCTAGGTATTTGTAGGTGTCCGCATATTCTAAGTCAGACCCGTTGAGAGTAGTGATGATAGTCCGGTGGGCGGGTGCGGGCAGCATCGATTGAAAAGCATGCATTTAGTTTAACTAGCATTTAAGAGCAGTTGGAAGCCACAGAAGGAGTGTTGTATGGCATTGAAGCTCGTTTGGAGGTTTGTTAACACGTGGTCCAAAGAGGGGCCAGATGTATACAGAATGGTGTCGTCTGCGTAGAGGTGGATCAGAGAGTCACCAGCAGCGAGAGCGACATCATTGATATATATAGAAAATAGAGTCAGCCCGAGAACTCAACCCTGTGGGCACCCCCATAGAGACAGGTAGATATGAATCAGACAGTGCTGTTGTAGCAGTGAAGGATAGGACAGGTAGATATGAATCAGACAGTGCTGTGGTAGCAGTGAAGGATGGGACAGGTAGATGTGAATCAGACAGTGCTGTGGTAGCAGTGAAGGATGGGACAGGTAGATGTGAATTCAGACAGTGCTGTGGTAGCAGTGAAGGGTTAGGACAGGTAGATGTGGAATCAGACAGTGCTGTGGTTGCAGTGAAGGATGGGACAGGTAGATATGAATCAGACAGTGCTGTGGTAGCAGTAAAGGATGGGACAGGTAGATATGAATCAGACAGTGCTGTCGTAGCAGTGAAGGATGGGACAGGTAGATATGAATCAGACAGTGCTGTGGTAGCAGTAAAGGATGGGACAGGTAGATATGAATCAGACAGTGCTGTGTAGCAGTGAAGGATGGGAGGTAGATATAAATCAGACAGTGCTGTGGTAGCAGTAAAGGATGGGACAGGTAGATGTGAATCAGACAGTGCTGTGGTAACAGTGAAGGATGGGACAGGTAGATGTGAATCAGACAGTGCTGTGGTAACAGTGAAGGATGGGACAGGTAGATGTGAATCAGACAGTGCTGTGGTAACAGTGAAGGATGGGACAGGCAGATGTGAATCAGACAGTGCTGTGGTAGCAGTGAAGGATGGAGCAGGGCAGAGGAATGTTTCTTCTTATAGTAGTTGCCCTCTATGTAGGGATTCCATTTTGGGTTGTTTTTGTAATTTTTTGGCCTTATTTTTGTTCACTTTAGTTTGTTTCAGTCATTCAATGAGAGTAGAAAGGATGTTGAAAATAACACTGTTCCTATTCAAACAATAGTGGGTTATAACTATATAACTGTGCGTCCAATAATTTACACCCAGGCCAGCAAAGTATGCTTTCATCTTATACTGAACAAAAATATAAACGCAACATGCAGTTACAGTTCATATCAGGAATCAGTCAATTTAAATAAATCTTTGGATTTCACAGGACTGGGAATACAGATATGTTCAAACTGCCATTGATAAAATGCAATTGTGTTTGTTGTCCGTAGCTTATGCCTGTCCATACCATAACAAAGTTGACATCAGCAAACCGCTCGGCCACACAACGCCATACACATGATCTGCGGTTCTGAGGCCGATTGGAGGCACTGCCAAATTCTCTAAAATGAAATTATGGTAGAGAAATGAACATTGAATTCTCTGGCAACAGCTCTGGTGGACATTCCTGCAGTCAGCATGCCAATTGCATGCTCCCTCAAAACTTGTAGCATTGTGTTGTTTTGTAAACAAATTTGTGCACAACATCTGAGAGAAATACGTTTTTTGTTTGTATGGAAACATTTCTGGGATTTTTTATTCCAGCTCATGAAACATGGGACCAACACTTTACACGTTGCGTTTATATTTTTCTTTATTTTATATGTAGTAGAGTTACGATTAAAGATTCCTCTACTCCATTAATATATGGTACAATATGTGCTTGTCTGTGAGAGAAAGGACAGGGAATGAGAACACAGATAGAAAACCGGGACTCCACACATGCACGTTATAGATACAATTCCACCTGAAAGGAATGAGGGAATGGCATCTAATTTGTGGAATGAGAGTCAGTTACAGTTTTCTCCTGAGATTGAGGTTGAGGCATGATGTTAGAGTTTCTGGAGGTATCCCCCCCCGCCCCCCCCCTCCACACACACACACACCACAACCCACATCCAGCCGTACCTCCCTCTCTCCGTTGGTCCGAAGTGGTGGAGAGCTCTGCATTTTTTCTGATCTAACCAGCTGTCAGGCCTCTCAAACATTCTGGGACAAATATGTGGTACTTTCAGAGATGAAGTTAGGACATGGTTCAGACTGTAATGGAACCCCCAGTGGGTTTCCCTCTCTATTTTACCCCTGTTGGTTCTTAGTAAATGCTAATCAAGGTGGATGTGAGACATGTACCCGCCGGTCCCTGATGACAGAGAAATGTTGTTTACCATTAAAACACACTCTCTCTCTCTCTCACCCTCTCTCTTTGTCCCTCTCTCTCCCTCTCTCTCTTTGTCCCTCTCTCTCTCTCTTTCTCTTTGTCCCTCTCTCTCTCTCTTTCTCTCTCTCTCTCTCTCTCTCTCTCTCTCTCTCTCTCTCCTCTCTCTCTCTCTCTCTCTCTCTCTCTCTCTCTCTCTCTCTCTCTCTCTCTCTCTCTCTCTCTCTCTCTCTCTCTCTCTCTCTCTCTCTCTCTCTCTCTCTCTCTCTCTCTCTCTCTCTCTCTCTCTTCCCCCCACCCCCTTAGCCTGCTGGTGCTGGTACTAACTGACCTTTAAAGGGTTTCAGGAAGGAACCAAACTTTCTGGCAGACTAAACTATCTTTCATAAAAAAAAAACATATATATTCAAGTATGTGTCTATTCTTGTTTATGAATTTTTACTTTTCACAAAATGTGTTAGGTCATTTGTGCTGAGTGCCCCTTTGAACCTACTGCTTGCGGTATACAGTCCATTATCACTGTCTATTATAAGACACTTTATTGCCTCAATATCACAGTGTGTGTTGGTTTCATACGGAGGTAGGGATGCTTGGCAACTGTCTTAATGTATGTGGGTGGATAACAAGTAAAGAGCTCTATCTCTATGGGAGAAAAAAAAAATATCTTCCCTCTCTACATCTCATCCACACACACACACACACACACACACACACACACACACACACACACACACACACACACACACACACACGTCTCGTCTACAATATTATTCTAATCAGAGCAGGCCAATTAGCTGATGTGTTGTAGTGTAATAGTTCTGCAGTGGAGAGTGGCTGATTGAATTGCAAAGCAGAGTGTATCAGACAGCCTGCAGCACTGAATAGAAGGGGGAGCGGAGGTGCATTTGTGTACATTTGTGTGTGTGTGTGTGTGTGTGTGTGTGTGTGTGTGTGTGTGTGTGTGTGTGTGTGTGTGTGTGTGTGTGTGTGTGTGTGTGTGTGTGTGTGTGTGTGTATGTCTGCCAAACATCACAAAGTAGCTGGGGCCTCTCAACACAGCTCTCACCAAGAATTACTAACTGACAGAGAACACTTGTGTAAGTTCTAGAGGTGTAGGAGCATATAACAACTCCCCCTTGTTTCTTACTGCTTACCAGAAGGAGCCTGTGAGTTCTAGTTTCTAGACTATAGATCTGCCAGTCGGGGTGTTTGATTGACAGGTACAAAGCCTGTTCAGATGGAACACTACTCAGTCAGTCAGTCATCAGGCCAGTCAGTCAGTCAGTCATCAGGCCAGTCAGTCAGCCGGCCAGTCAGTCACTAAGCCAGTCAGTCAGTCAGTTGACAATAACTCTGTTTCCAGACCAGTATTCACAGAGCATATGTTTATTAGGAGGGAGAAGCCTGCAGTTCCTGATGATCCAGGCACTAACCAACAGGGGGCATTGTACTGTATCAGAATGACACACTGCATTCCATACTGTGTCAACTCCCTCCCTCCCTCCCTCCCTCCCTCCCTCCCTCCCTCCCTCCCTCCCTCCCCTCCCTCCTCCCTCCCTCCCTCGCTCCCTCTCACTGGTTATGAACTTCCAACTATGATAATAGAGAGAGAATGTCTCTGTTTGCACAGACAGGGAGAAATAATCAATATGTTTCTATGGGAGTGTAAAGCACTGGGCTTATGTTACACCAGGGACAGAGTCCAGGACACACTCGCACGCACCAACACACACACTGTGCTCCTCCTCCACACTGCCCACTGAAATTGATGGCGAGAGAGAGGACGTGGGCGTGAGGGATTTGTAGAGAGAGAGAGAGAGAGAGCGAGAGAGAGGAGAGAGAGAGAGAGAGAGAGAGAGAGAGAGAGAGAGAGAGAGAGAGAGAGAGAGAGGAGAGAGAGAGAGAGAGAGAGAGAGAGAGAGAGAGAGAGAGAGAGAGAGAGAGAGAGAGAGAGAGAGAAGAGAGAGAGAGAGAGAGAGAGAGAGAGAGAGAGAGAGATCACACAGTGGCCGAGGATTACCAGACACCAACTGGCAAAGGAATCAATCACGGGTATTAAAAGAGTTTGTGAGAGGAAAGAGAGGGGGGAGAGGGATAGAGAGAGACACAGAACGGTAGGGAGAGCGACAGAGAGGAAGACAGACAGAGATAGAGAGAGAGTGAAAGGAGACAAGAGAAAATAAGAGACAGATGGTCACAGACGGAGGCACACCAAGCTCACTGTGAAGACAACTTTGTGGTTTCTTCATGCCAGAAACAGAAGGTAGATCTGTGATCTGTAATTGTCAGCAGAAAGGAACAGAGCTGAGGGAGAACAGCGACAAGTGATGCTGAGTAGAGCTAGCTAGACATCAGTCAACAAGACACTCAATTTGCCCCAAATCAGGACTTCATTCAATCACTCAGTCAGCGTAATCATTCAAAACATGATTACTATTCAGCCCAAGGTCTAGTTTATTCACAGTGCAGATGCTGAGCCTTCATTCACACACAGGCATCTTCAGAAACAATCTCTGTCTCAAGTACCTGCAGCTAAATTATTTGAGGCATTGTGGATTCATAATTTACAGGCAAACAGACATATTGTGGGTATTTTTGATCTACCCCCCTTTCAGGGTACCATAACACTGACTGACTGGCTAGCTGACTGATTGGCTGACTGACTGACTGGCTAACTGACTGGTTAACTGGCTAACTGACTCACTGACTCTCTGTGTCTGTCTCTCCCTCCCTCCCTCTTTCTCTCTCAGTTTCTTCCTGGGTGATTGGGAGGCCAGTAGGATGTCTAGGGAGGATGTACTATAATACTGTAACTCAGACACACCACATCAGTATGAGATTAGTTGTCTGTCTGTCAGTTAGTCTGTCTGTCAGTTATTCTGTCTGTCTGTCTGTCTGTCTGTCTGTCTGTCTGTCTGTCTGTCTGTCTGTCTGTCTGTCTGTCTGTCTGTCTGTCTGTCTGTCTGTCTGTCTGTCTGCCTGCCTGCCTGTTAGTCTGTCTGTCTGTCTGTCTGTCTGTTAGTCTGTCTGTCAGTTAGTTAGTCTGTCTGTCTGTCAGTTAGTCTGTCTGTCAGTTAGTCTCTCTCTGTCAGTCTGTCTCTCTGTCAGTTAGTCTGTCTGTCAGTCTGTCTGTCCCTCACGTCACCACAACTTCCCTAATTAGTCCCACAGTGTTTGTTCTGTTCTCTACATCACAGGTCTTAGAGTCTCTATGTTCAATCTGATGTGTGGGTGCATGTGTGTGTGTGTGTGTGTGCGTGTGTGTGTGTTTCAGAGGGAAGGTGTTTGTGGGTATGTGCATACGTAACTTTCTGTTTATGTAAATAAAGTGAGATAATCATGTGAAATTGTACACTTTTCATTTGCACTGAGTTTGATGAAACCATGTTAATAGCCTAGCGGTTAGAGCGTTGGGCCAGTAAACAAAAGGTCGCAGGTTTGAATATCCGAGCCGACAAGGTGAAAAACCTGTCAATGTGTCCTTGAGCAAGACACTTAACCCTAATTTGCTCCCTAATTTGCTCCTAATTAGCTGACCCTGTAGGTAGGCCGTCATTGTAAAAAGAATTTGTTCTTAACTGACTTGCCTAGTTAAATAAATAAAAATTAATTATCACAGCTTCTGACCTGGGTCTACCTGTCTCTCTCTCCTCAGCTAGTGTCTACCTGTCTCTCTCTCCTCAGCTAATGTCTACCTGTCTCTCTCTCCTCAAATAGTGTCTACCTGTCTCTCTCTCCTCCGCTAGTGTCTACCTGTCTCTCTCTCCTCAGCTAGTGTCTACCTGTCTCTCTCTCCTCAGCTAGTGTCTACCTGTCTCTCTCTCCTCCGCTAGTGTCTACCTGTCTCTCTCTCCTCAGCTAGTGTCTACCTGTCTCTCTCTCCTCAGCTAGTGTCTACCTGTCTCTCTCTCCTCAGCTAGTGTCTACTTGTCTCTCTCTCCTTAGCTAGTGTCTACCTGTCTCTCTCTCCTTAGCTAGTGTCTACTTGTCTCTCTCTCCTCAGCTAGTGTCTACCTGTCTCTCTCTCCTCAGCTAGTGTCTACTTGTCTCTCCCTCCTCAGCTAGTGTCTACTTGTCTCTCTCTCCTTAGCTAGTGTCTACCTGTCTCTCTCCTCAACTAGTGTCTACTTGTCTCTCTCTCCTTAGCTAATGTCTACCTGTCTCTCTCCTCAACTAGTGTCTACCTGTCTCTCTCTCCTCAGCTGGTGTTGATACCTGTCTCTCTCTCTCCTCAGGTGGTGCTGGAGCCCTGAGAGGAAGCAGTGCTGTGTTCTGATTGGAGGATCCCTCCATGGACTGTACCCCCCGTTGACACACAGGAGGGATTGGAGGAGCTCTGTTGAATGAGGTAGAACTGCCCTAAAACCCTCCTCACCCCCTCCCCTATCATAGAATGAACAAATCCATTTCTGCCTGCATGTGTGTCGTGAAAGTGGCATCTGAGTCGTGGTTGCTATGTGTCTTTAACATACCTCCATCAATGCTGTGATATCCACAGTCTAGAGACTAAATCAGTTTGGGAACTGAGCTGGTTACATCATGTTAGGTATTGTCAGTTTTGGGTCAAACGTTGTTACTATTCTAGCAGGTTTTTTTTGTCACTCAAGTGTAGTAGACAACAAGCATCAGGATGGGGTCTCAAGGGGAGGCTTGTTTCCTGTTCATGTTTTCATTTGACACAGTGAGCTTTTACTGTGTACTGTGTGTGTGTGTGTGTGTGTGTGTGTGTGTGCGTGCGTGCGTGCGTGCGTGCGTGCGTGCGTGCGCATGCGTGTGTGTATTTTATTTTGACACAGTCAGCTTTTCATACAGTCATACAGTCAATGTGACTGTTGACTAATTTAACCTTGAGGAGTTTTATTAACTGTTCAAATAAACCTGCCACACCGCAGACCAGACCAGACAGCTTCAGTCTGCTAGCATCTCCTTGTAAATTGATGTGCATTTTATTTTAATATGAGTGAAGTGGGAAAGGAGTCAGTCAGTGTACAGGCTGTACTGTGGGCTGCTTTCAAACAGTGTGTTTGTTTGTGTGTGTGTGTGTCTGTCTGTGTGGCTGTGTGTGTGCCTGTCTGTGTGGCTGTGTGTGTGTGTGTGTGTGTGTGTGTGTGTGTGTGTGTGTGTGTGTGTGTGTGTGTGTGTGTGTGTGTGTGTGTGTGTGTGTGTGTGTGTGTGTGTGTGTGTGTGTGTGTGTGTGTGTGTGTGTGTGTGTGTGTGTGTGTGTGTGTGTGTGTGTGTGTGTGAGGCACTGCTGCTGCCTGCCTCTCAGTTAGCTACAGCTACTGTATGCTCGGGTCTCACTGGAGTGGCTCCCTCTCTCTCCCCTGTGTTTCCTAGTCTCTGATTGGAGGAAAGGGAATAGGGAATCTGCCTAGCAACAGAGCTACTGTATATTGTTTAGTAAACAACTCTCCCTAGTGAAGCAGCACAACAACTCCAGACACACACACACACACACACACACACACACACACACACACACACACAGACAGACAGACACACACACCTCCAGGAAAATAGAGTTGCCTGAGTTTATCCTGTGAGAAACGTCCTCCCCTGGGAGAGCTATGAAAGAAAAACACCCCATAAAATGGTGCATGGGGAGAAATACATGCTTCTGAGAGTCGCACAATCTATTAATATGGTCACGTAAGCTGCCTCTACTTTAGCGAATGTGTGTGTGTGTGTGTGTGTGTCCCTAACCCTAACCCTACTGTACGTGCAGACTATGCATGTTCAGCTCTGTCATACTCTACAGATCAAACAACAAATTGTTAACCCCTACATTGACCTATAAACAGAATATAGATATTATACAGATATCCAGTACAGTAAAGCCCGAATGTACAGCAGTAGCAAAGATTAACATGACCATAGACAGTAGAGAGTAGAGAGGGTATCATCATGAGGACAGGACTTAGCAGTAATGTGATTACTTCATAGTTGTTAATGGTTATGTTCCATGTGTGATTAATGTGTTTCAGTCAGTGTCAGCGAGACCCCAATGGTACCTGAGTGTCTTTTAGTAGAGGTTCTCTATATTATTCTGGTTAAACCAGGCTGAATGAATGAGTGCAGGGGGCGCAGAGGGAGTAGGGATTTGCAAGAGACACACTACCATTACACACTTGTACAAGAAGCACCCCAGGTGTGTAACAGGACAAATAGAAGCACCCCCAGGTGTGTAACAGGACAAATAGAAACACCCCCAGGTGTGTAACAGGACAAATAGAAACACCCCCAGGTGTGTAACAGGACAAATAGAAACACCCCCAGGTGTGTAACAGGACAAATAGAAATTCTAATCCTGAAATATACACTACCGTTCAAAAGTTTGATGTCACTTAGAAATGTCCTTGTTTTCCATGAAAACATACATGAAATGAGTTGCAAAATGAATAGGAAATATAGTCAAGACATTGACAAGGTTATAAATAATGATTTTTAATTGAAATAATAATTGTGTCCTTCAAACTTTGCTTTCGTCAAAGAATCCTCCATTTGCAGCAATTACAGCCTTGCAGAACTTTGGCATTTTGTTGAGGTAATCTGAAGAGATTTCACTCCATGCTTCCTGAAGCACCTCCCACAAGTTGGATTGGCTTGATGTGCACTTCTTACGTACCATACGGTCAAGCTGCTCCCACAACAGCTCAATAGTGTTGAGATCCGGTGACTGTGCTGGCTACTCCATTATAGACAGAATACCAGCTGACTGCTTCTTCCCTAAATAGTTATTGCATAATTTGGAGCTGTGGGTCATTGTCCTGTTGTAGAAGGTAATTGGCTCCAATTACCACCACCAAAGCACCCCCAGACCATCACATTGCCTCCACCATGCTTGACAGATGGTGTCAAGCACTCCTCCAGCATCTTTTCATTTGGTCAGCGTCTCATGAATGATCTTCTTTATGATCCGAAAACCTCAAACTTAGTTTGGCTGTCCATAACACTTTTTTCCATCTTCCTCTTTTTCTTTTTATTGGCCAGTCTGAGATATGGCTTTTTCTTTTCAACTCGGCCTAGAAGGCCAGCATCCCGGAGTCGCCTCTTCACTGTTGACGTTGAGACTGGTGTTTTGCGGGTACTATTTAATGAAGCTGCCAGTTGAGGACTTGTGAGGCATCTGTTTCTCAAACTAGACACTCTAATGTACTTGTCCTCTTGCTCAGTTGTGCACCGGGGCCTCCCACTCCTCTTTCTATTCTGGTTAGAGCCAGTTTGTACGGGATCTTCAGTTTCTTGGCAATTTCTCGCATGGAATAGCCTTCATTTCTCAGAACAAGAATAGACTGATGAGTTTCGGAAGAAAGTTATTTGTTTCTTGACATCTTGACAAATGCTGATGCTCGAGATACTCAACTAGTCTAAAGAAGGCCAGTTTTATTGCTTCTTTAATCAGCACAACAGTTTTTAGCTGTGCTAAAATAATTTCATAAGGGTTTTCTAATGATCAATTAGCCTTTTAAAATGATAAACTTGGATTAGCTAACACAATGTGCAATTGGAACACAGGAGTGATGGTTGCTGATAATGGGCCTCTGTACGCCTATGTAGATATTCCATAAAAAATATGCGGTTTCCAGCTACAATAGTCATTTACAACATTAACAATGTCTACACATTGTCTACACTGTATGATCAATTTTATGTTCTTTTAATGGGAAAAAAATGTGCTTTTCTTTCAAAAACAAGGACATTTCTAAGTGACCCCAAACGTTTGAACGGTAGTGTATATATTTTTTTATTATCTTTTAATTAATTCACCCTTATATGGTCCTTTATCTTTCACTGTTTCTATGCATTCCTTGTAGTGCTTTCGTGTGTGCATACTCTGCTCTCTACCACTTAGGTACATTGTCACCCCCCTCTGTTTATACCTGGTACTCCAACCTGTA
>CM042395.1:19466960-19604460 GCA_023634145.1 Thymallus thymallus | reverse complement strand
AGTGAGTGAAGAGGTGAAAGAGGGACAGAGATGAATAGTTAGAGTTTTGGAGATTTAATCAACAGACAGCAACACACAAAGACAATAACCCGCGAGGGTTGAAACAAAATACACAGGGTTAAATAGTGATGCTGTTGCTACCATCTTCCCCCGACCGCCGGTTTAGAACGCCGGCGAGGCTGATCGCTGGAGAGGAGGAGGGCCCGTCGCTCTGCACGAGGCATTCGTTACAGTACCCCCCTCCCTAGGCGCGGCTCCCGACGTCGCCACTCGCCGGCATCCTGGATGACCCCAAGGGCGGGGGGCTGGTCGGTCCGGACGGCGTGCATGGTACTCCGTCGCCCGGACCCAGCTGCGCTCCTCAGGGCGGTAACCTGCCCAGTCCACCAGGTACTGGACCCAACCCTGCCGTAGCCGAGAGTCCAGCACTTTCTCCACTCGATATGCCAGACCCCCAGCAACCTCCGTTGGAGGCGCCACTGCAGGTCCGGATCCCCCTAGTAGACCAGGAACCACCAGTCTGAGGAGAGAGACATGGAAAGAGGGAGACATGTTAGTATATGGTGGTGTGAGTCTCAACCTAAAGGTGACCTCATTCACTCTCCGAAGGACCGTGAAAGGTCCCACATACCGGGGCTCTAGCTTGTGGCATGCAAGCGGAGCTGGAGGTTCCTCGTGGACAGCCAGGCTTTATCCCGTGGTTGGAACACTGGAGCCTCACACTGAACCAGTTCTTGGTTGGTGTGCTCCGCCCGTTAGCCTGAGGATGGTAACCGGATGTGAGACTGACCGCGACCCCCAGCTTGGACATGAAAGCTTTCCACACACGGGAGGTAAACTGGGGACCTCGGTCAGACACGATGTCCTCCGGAAGTCCATACAATCGGAAGACCTGTTGGAAGAGCACCTCAGCGAACTAGAGGTCAGAGGGGAGGCCGGGTAGTGGGATGAATAGTGGGATGTCATCAATATACACTACAACATACCTCCCCGACATCTCTCGAAATACCTCATTCAGAAACGACTGGAATACCGCTGGGGCATTGGCGAGTCCGTATGGCATCACTAGGTATTCATAGTGACCTGACCTTCCACTCGTCTCCCACCCGGATTCGTATGAGGTTGTATGCGCTCCGGAGGTCTAGCTTGGTGAAGAATCGCGCTCCCCGGAGCTGCTCTATGGCCGCAGGAACGAGGGGCACTGGATATTGATACTTCGTCATTACCTCATTCAGTCCTCGATAATCAATGCACGGCCTCAAACCCCCGTCCCTCTTCTTCACAAAGAAGAAACTGGCTGAAGCAGGGGATGTAGAATGGCGAATATGCCCCTGCTCCAGCGCCTCTCGGATATGCGTCTCCATAGTATCCGTTTCAGCCATAGAGAGCAGATAGATGCGTTTACGGGGAGGCGTGCCACCTGGCATGAGGTCAATGGCGCAGTCCCACTCTCGGTGGGGAGGAAGACATTTGGCTTTCTCTCTAGAGAACACCCCGCGCAGATCTTCGTATTCTGGCGGAATGTTCCCTGTGAGAGTGCTCTCAGGGCTCTCTACCGATGTTGCCCCTACCGTAGGTGTGATACAGGTCTTCCTACATTAGATTGGCTTACACAAGCCAGCTCCATCCGGACCTCCACCCGCAGCCCTCTACGGAAGGCTGTCCGAAGAGCCGCCAGTGTCCGGAACGATAGCGCATACTCCGCGGCCGTGCCCCTTCCTTGTTCCAGGCGCATAATCCGCTCGCCTGCATCTCTCCCCTCCGCGGGATGGTCAAATACAGCTCGGAACTGCTCGATGAAGACGTTGCCCAGTTGAGTGCACGCCCCGTGAGGAGAATGATCATCGTGCGCGTGATCATCGTGGGCACCTTCTCCGTATCCGACACTGGCAAGTCGCCCAAATACAACTCACATTGGAGAAGGAACCCACGACAACCCTCCGGATTGCCATCATACTTCTCCGGGATGGCTCTCCAGAGTTCTCCTCCCGGGACGTGACGAGACTCGACACAACCAGGTGCTGGGGACGCTGTGGCTCCAGCTGGATCCACCGGGTGCTCCCTGCCCGGTCGTGCTGCCATGTGGGACATCAGACCACTGAGTGCAGTTACCAAACTGGAAACCTGTTCCTCCATGGCTCTGAGTCTCTCCTCCAGCTCAGGTGCCCGACCGGGTGGCCCAGCTCCCTCCCCGTGCCTGTCCATGGAGACCTAGGGAAGAGTGTGGGAACAAAAGGACAGAGAGTTAGAAAAAACGGTGCAGACGAAGACAGGTAAGTGAAAATAAATAAAAGGTACCTCTGGTTGGCGGGTTATTCTGTGAAATTGCGAGGGGTGAAAGTGAGTGAAAGTGAGTGACCCTAGTGAGTCACTATTTAACCCTGTGTATTGGGTGTTGCTACCATCTTCCCCCGACCACCAGTTTAGAACACCGGCGAGGATGATCGCTGGAGAGGAGGAGGGCCCGTCGCTCTGCGCGGGGCATTCGTTACACTCTCTACTCAAACCACTCCCAGACAGTCCTAGCAAAATTCTTGCTTGAGAAATTGCTCTTTGCTAAGAAGCTTTTTAAAATTATTTATTTGTAACTATTTTAATTGAAAACAGTCACAGTAAGGCGCATAATTGTTACCTAGAAATGATTTGATATTTAGATAAAAACGTCTGCATTGGACCTTTAATGCTATGGTTTCGGGAAAATAAACAGTTAAGTGGCCTGTAAAAACAACTGCAGGCTAGTTGTGTTAAGTAAATGTATGGTTCTTACTGTTCAGTTGTCTGAATGTGTGATTTCCCTCTCTAATGACTTTCATAGACACTGTACCCCATGGGTCTGTGCAGGCCAATTTTTTTAAAGGTTTTTGTGTTGGTTAGTGAGTACAGTATGTGCTTGTGTGTTTCGAGATTGCACACTGTGTGTGTGTGTGTGTGTGTGTGTGTGTGTACTGCACGTCAGTGTGTGTAGGCTGCCCTCTCCCTAGACCAGATCCTCTGGTTCCCATGCTATCAGATGACAGTCGGTTTATAGAGCTGTCGTTCAGGGTAGAGGGCCAGGGGGCAGTGTGTGTGTGTGCGCGTCACCCACAGTACACACTGCTTGTTTATTAGCTGAGGCCTGTCTAAATGATTTGTCACAAATAAGTAATTACTGCCCTTTAAAATAACCTTGAGACAAGATGTTTGTGTCTAGAAGGAGGGCAGTGGATTGGTACCATGTGAAGCAGTAGTTAACAGTGTGCAGAATGGGGGTGATTAGGCCTTATACAAGACTTACATTACACAACAAGATGCTATTATATACGGAGAGCACGTTGAATGCACTAGTTCAATAGTTCCGTTTACAATGGAAACATTACCATGTTGAATAGACCCACTTTTCTGTCCATTATAAGAGCAAAATAACAGGCCTAATCACCTATACAGAAACTCAGTGTGTACATGATGGTTGGCCAGATAGTGTGTGTGTGTATGTGCGCCCCAGTTCTGAGACACATTTTGCTTTTGTTGCCCAGTTTTCATAAAACAGACACCTAGGTTGTGGTTTGATCAGTTAAGGTGACCGCGTTCATGTCATGGCCATTTAAAATAGTAATTTGAATTTAATTCAGCTTGTTCATGTTTTTCACCTAGAACTACACCGAAATACTGAATATTAGAGCTCACAAAGGACAGTTCAGCTAAATGATGATACTCTGTGATGATACACATTGTCACGTTCGGGTGTGTAGAGAGACCAAGGCGCAGCGTATCCATAGTTCGACATCTTTATTTAACGAACTGACGAACTATACAAAATAACAAATGATATATATAAAGATACACGTAACACGACACGAGACAATATACAACATAACAATGAACCACGCCAACGGAGTGGAACACAGACATATAAGTAAGATCCCTAATTAGAGGTAATGCATAGCAGCTGCCTCTAATTAGGGATCCTACACACACACACCAGACAGAAATAGAAATGATAGATCTGCCAGACTCTGACCATAGAAATATAGAGAAGCAAAGCTTCTCTATGGCCAGAGCCTGACAGTACCCCCCCCCAAAGGCGCGGACTCCCGGCCGCAAGAAAATTAAACACAAACATGAGGGAAGGGTAAGGGAGGAAAAAAAAAACATCACACGATCGCAGGTGGCGGCTCCGGCCCCGGCGAAGTGGCTAGCTTCCTCCCCATTTCTACTGGGCCCGGTGTGGCTGGCGACTCAGGCCATTTAAAGGGGCAACCCACTGGTCCTGGAAATGACCATGGTGGGGCAAAAGGCTCAGGCCAAGGAGCGGGGCAAATAACCGGGCCAGGACTGGGCGTCGGTGTAACAGGCGACTCCGGCCATATAAAGGGGCAACCCACCAGTCCTAGAAATGACCATGGTGGGGAAAAAGGCTCAGGCCATGGAGCGGGGCAAATAACCGGGCCAGGACTGGGCACCGGTGTGGCAGGCGACTCCGGCCATGTAAAGGGGCAACCCACCGGTCCTGGATACAACAATGGTGGGGAAATAAGTTCAGGCCATGGAGCGGGGCAAATAACCGGGCCAGGACTGAGCACCGGTGTGGCAGGCGACTCCGGCCATATAATCGTCACGGAAGGTTCCGGGCTGTCGATCGTCACGGAAGGTTCCGGGCTGTCGATCGTCACGGAAGGTTCCGGGCTGTCGAGCGTCACGGGAGGCTCCGGGCTGTCGAGCGTCACGGGAGGTTCCGGGCTGTCGAGCGTCACGGGAGGCTCCGGGCTGTCGAGCGTCACGGGAGGCTCCGGGCTGTCGAGCGTCACGGGAGGCTCCGGGCTGTCGAGCGTCACGGGAGGCTCCGGGCTGTCGACCATCACGGGAGGCTCCGGGCTGTCGACCATCACGGGAGGCTCCGGGCTGTCGACCATCACGAGAGGCTCCGGGCTGTCGACCATCACGAGAGGCTCCGGGCTGTCAATCATCACGAGAGGCTCTGGGCTGTCGATCATCACGAGAGGCTCTGGGCTGTCGATCATCACGAGAGGCTCCGGGATGTCGAGGCGCACCGACGGTCTGATGCGTAGAGCTGGCACTGGAGACACCTGGCTGGGCTCACGCACTGGAAGTCGAGTGCGGGGAGTCGGCACGGGACGTACCGGACTGTAGAGGCGCACTGGAGGCCTGGTGCGTGGAGCTGGTACTGGAGGAACCTGGCTGGGCACACGCACTGGAGGTCGAGTGCGGGGAGTCGGCACGGGACGTACCGGACTTTGCACACGCACTGGAGGTAGAGTGCGGGGAGTCGGCACGGGACGTACCGGACTGGGGAGGCGCACTGGAGGCCTGGTGCGTGGAGCTGGCACTGGAGGAACCTGGCTGGGCACACGCACTGGAGGTCGAGTGCGGGGAGTCGGCACGGGACGTACCGAGCTAGGGAGGCGCACTGGAGGTTGAGTGCGGGGAGTCGGCACGGGACGTACCGGACTTTGCACACGCACTGGAGGTAGAGTGCGGGGAGTCGGCACGGGACGTACCGGACTGGGGAGGCGCACTGGAGGCCTGGTGCGTGGAGCTGGCACTGGAGGAACCTGGCTGGGCACACGCACTGGAGGTCGAGTGCGGGGAGTCGGCACGGGACGTACCGGGCTAGGGAGGCGCACTGGAGGTTGAGTGCGGGGAGTCGGCACGGGACGTACCGGACTGGGGAGGCGCACTGGAAGCCTGGTGCGTGAAGTCGGCACTGGTGGCACTGGACTACTAACACGCGCCTCAGGGCTAGTGCGGGGAACAGGCACATGACGTACCTGACTGGAGACGCGCACTGGAAGCCTGGTGCGTGGAGTCGGCACATGTGGCACAGGACTAATAACACGCACCTCAGGGCTAGTGCGGGAAACAGGCACAGGACGTACCTGACTGGAGACGCGCACTGGAAGCCTGGTGCGTGGAGTCGGCACATGTGGCACAGGACTAATAACACGCACCTCAGGGCTAGTGCGAGGAGTAGGCACATGACGTACCGGACTGGAGAGGCGCACTGGAAGCCTGGTGCGTGAAGTCGGCACTGGTGGCACTGGACTACTAACACGCGCCTCAGGGCTAGTGCGGGGAACAGGCACATGACGTACCTGACTGGAGACGCGCACTGGAAGCCTGGTGCGTGGAGTCGGCACATGTGGCACAGGACTAATAACACGCACCTCAGGGCTAGTGCGGGAAACAGGCACAGGACGTACCTGACTGGAGACGCGCACTGGAAGCCTGGTGCGTGGAGTCGGCACATGTGGCACAGGACTAATAACACGCACCTCAGGGCTAGTGCGAGGAGTAGGCACATGACGTACCGGACTGGAGAGGCGCACTGGAGGCCTGGTGCATGGAGTCGGCACTGATGGCACCGGACTGGTGACACGCACCTCAGGGCTAGTGCGAGGAGTAGGCACATGACGTACCGGACTGGAGAGGCGCACTGGAGTGTAGCAGACGGCCGGACCCAGACTGGGCACCGGTGGAACGGATTGTTCTGGCACTGGAGTAGAGCAGACGGCCGGACCCAGACTGGGCACCGGTGGAGCGGACTGCTCTGGCACTGGAGTGTAGCAGACGGCCGGACCCAGACTGGGCACCGGTGGAGCGAACTGTTCTGGCACTGAAGTAGAGCAGACGGCCGGACCCCGACTGGGCACCGGTAAAGCGGACTGCTCTGTCACGGGAGTGGAGTAGGTGACTGGACACGGACTATTCCATTCCGACATTTCCTCTTCAACCTCCTCTGCTATCTCCCACATTTCCTCCAGAACTTCTCCAAAATATTTCTCCAAATATTCCTCCTTTTGCTTCATCTCCTCTAATATGCCTCCATAATATGCCTCTAACTCCTTCTCTTCCATCTTGCTTTGCGCCCCCCGCTTGTATTTCGGCATCGTCATATTCCATATTCCACACAGACCACCCCCATAGCCCCCCCCCGAAATTTTCCTGGGGTTGACTACGGCCTCCTTTACCTCCGTATCCACGATTACGCCGCTGTCTTTTTTTTCTCCTTTGCTCCAGAATATCGCTGCTTGGTCGGGTGGTGGTTCATTCTGTCACGTTCGGGTGTGTAGAGAGACCAAGGCGCAGCGTATCCATAGTTCGACATCTTTATTTAACGAACTGACGAACTATACAAAATAACAAATGATATATATAAAGATACACGTAACACGACACGAGACAATATACAACATAACAATGAACCACGCCAACGGAGTGGAACACAGACATATAAGTAAGATCCCTAATTAGAGGTAATGCATAGCAGCTGCCTCTAATTAGGGATCCTACACACACACACCAGACAGAAATAGAAATGATAGATCTGCCAGACTCTGACCATAGAAATATAGAGAAGCAAAGCTTCTCTATGGCCAGAGCCTGACACACATTTTTGGCTGACCAGTGCAAATATAATAATAGATGCAAGGGTCAACTCAGATAGTCCAGATAGCCATTTTGTTAGCTATTTAGTTAGCTATTTAGTTAGTTATTTAGCAGTCTTATGGCATGGGGGATTGAAGCTGTTCAGGAGCCTGTTGGTATCAGACTTGATGCAGTCGAGGGCGGTGCTATTGTCATAGCCAGCAGTGATGCATCCATTCAAAATGCTCTCAATGGTACACCTTTTTGAGTATTTGAAGGTTCATGCCAAACCTTTTCAACATCCTGAGGGGGAAGAGGTGCTGTGTGTGGACCATTTTAAGTTCTTAGTAATTTGGGCACAGAGGAACTTGAAGCACTCAACCTGCTCCACTGCAGCCCCGTCCATGTGCATGAGGGCGTGCTCTCTCCCCCATTTCCTGCCAGGTCACTGACCTCCTCCCTGTAGGCTGTCTCATCGCCACTTGTGATCAGACCTACCACCGACATGTCGTCAGCAAACGTGATGATAGAGTCGTGTGTGGCCACGCAGTCGTGGGTGAACAGGAAGTACAGGAGGGGACTAAACACACACACCTGTGGGGCCCCCGTGTTGAGGGTCAGCGTGGCACCACCTGGGGTCGGCCCGTCAGAAAGTCCAGGATCCAGTTGCAGAGAGAGGTGTTCAGTCCCAGGGTCCTAAGCTTGGTGATGAGCTTGGAGGTACAATGGTGTTGAACGCTAAGCTGTAGTCAATGAACAGCATTCTCACATAGGTATTCCTCTTATTTAGGTGGGTGAGGGCAGTGTGGAGTGCAATTGAGATTGCGTCATCTATGAATCTGTTGGGGCGGTACACGAATTGGAGTGGGTCTAGGGTCGGCCCTCACACCAGGCACGATGCCTGGTAGAGTGGCATTGTTGGGCAGATCACAGCTGGGTGTTCCTTTATAATCCTTAATGGACTGTAGCCCCTGCTATATGCGGCGGGCGTCGGAACCTGTGTAATATGATTCCACATTATTCCTATATTGTCCTTTTGCTCATTTGATGACTCTGCGGAAGTCATAGCAGAACTTGTTTTACTTGTTCCTGTGCCTCAGCCCTATCCTTTAGTTTAGCGCCAACCTGAGTGTTAATCCAGGGCTATTGATTGGGGAAGCAGCGAACCTTCACTGTGGGGACAACGTTGCATTTCCTAATGAAGCCGGGGACCGAGGTGGTTATCTCGTCGATGTTATCGTCTGAGTCCCAAAACCTATTCCAATCAGCGCTAGTAAAGCAGTCTTATAGAATAATCTCTGATTCTAGGGACCATTTCTCAACGGAGCGAGTCACATCTTCTGCTTGTAAACAGGAAGCAGGAGTCATGATCTAATTTGCCTAATGGAGGACGTGGGAGCGCCGTGTATGCTTGCTTGTTGGTAGAATAACAATGTTCTGGGACTTTATCGCCCCTTGTGGCAAGGGAGACATGTTGATGGAAGTTGGGCAACACGTGTCCTACTGACGCGTAATTAAAATCACTGTCCTATCCACACGGTGGTATCTAAATAAAGGTTAAATGAAAACATTTTAAATATAAATAATTTAAAATCTTGTCCGAGAGCCATGTTCCAGAAAAGCAGAGCATATTGCATATTATAGCAAATCCACTATATTATTATAGTCCATCCATCTTATTATCAGAGTACATACACGCATGCATCCAGTCCAACTGTGAGCAAAATGTCTGGCAGGTTGAAAGGAACTGGGGACAACAGAAAGCTACTATAACAATGTAAACACCATGTTGTAACATTGTATTGGAAGTGAATTGGATTCCTCTAGCCCCCCCCTCTCTCTCTCTCTCTATCTCCCTGTCTCTCTCTCCCTCTCTCTCTCTCTCTCTCTCTCTCTCCCTCTCTCTCTCTCTCTCTCTCTCTCCCTGTCTCTCTCTCTCTGCAAAACAAAACCCTATTTTAGTTGGTTTTTATTGTCATTGTTGGGATATCAGTAGATTGTTTCTGTATAAATGTGTCCTTGAATGGGTCTGTGAACATGTGTGTGTGCGTGTGTGTGTATGTGCCAGATTGCACACTTGCTTGTGTGTGTGTGTTTGTTTGTTTGTGTTTCTGTTTGTGTTTGGGTATTTGTGTACTCAAGCCTATGGGATTATAGAGCAATAGAGGGATTTAGCAGTGCTCTGCCCATCCATTCCTCTCCCTTTCTAATCCCAGACAGACACACACACTACACACACACAACCACGCTCCCTCTCTGTGTGTGTGTGTGTGAGTAGTAGGTTGTAGTGGATTAGGATTTGTGAATGGGAGCAGGAGGAGGATAGTGTCATAGTACACCGAGAGTACACAGGCTAACAGGAGGGTTCGTGATGAGGACAGGACTGAAGGACTGAGAGACTTATTTCATCTTAACAACCCACTGGGTTTATGTCTACAACCCAGGCTAGTAGTATGCAGTATGCATGTTGATGAGGTAGGGTTTATGTGTGTGTCTGGGCTGCATCCCATCCACACGCACGCACACACCAACACATTAGAACAAACACGCACATCAAAGTAAAGATTCTGCTGAGCCCGGGAATGTTATTTCCATGAATCCTTCGTCAGAACGGTTGACTGATAGTTAATTCTGTTTATTGTGGTCAGATAGATGTCGAGACCGGTGATTCAAGTGCTTTGGAATGGTTTCTCTGGAGCATTAGGAAAAGATGGTAGAGAGAGAGAGAGGGAGAATGGAGAGAGGGAGGAAGAAAGAAAGATCGAAGCAGAGAGAGTATTCCTCCTGAGTGGCTGAGCTAAGTGAAGCTGTAGCTAGGCTGCAGTGTGTGACTGTGAGGATTGTGTGGGTTCTCTCAGATATGTATAGGCCACAGTGTGTATATAGAATCTTTCATCTGTCACCTTGGTGACTTGCTACTGACAATACTCTCCTCTCCTGCTTACCAATGAGAAAAAGAAGAAGAGAGATAACGCAGTTGAGAAAGAAAGAACGAAATGATACTTGAGGAAGAAAGAAGACCATGTGCCCCTGGTGGCAGACAGGTGCTGTCAAACATTTTCATGTCTCTATGGCAGTGGCTCCCAAACTAGAAGTGATATGAAAATGGGGTCGCGGGAGAATTTCACATATTCTGGAAAAAATGTATATATATGCAAAAATATATATAGATTATAATTTTGTGTCTGTATGTCAAAATTATTTTAATGTGGTTAACCTTAAAAATCTAAATGTAAAGTATTCAAATATAAAATTCAACCAGAGTGTCCTTATGTCATGGGAAAAAGCTGCACTTGACCGTTGCACTTGAATCATTCTTACGGTGAATGGCTACAGTGGTTGCTCGTATAAAAGTTGCAAGCTTTTGCCACGGGATTTTTAGGTACCCAGCGTCACGGCTTCATTGCTCCAGACCACCGCAGGGGGGAGTTAGAGCACTCTTTATGCATTTAGGTGCCAAGGTTTTTATATGACCAATCATATCGAGTGGTTCCAATGATGAATATGGTACACATAGCTGGCGACTTTGTAAAGCAAAGATGGCTGACAAAAACATTACGGTGGAAGCAAATGTAAGTAATTATAACGTCATAACGAGTCAAGCTAAAAATGTACAATTGAGAGGAATATGTTAGTTAATGTAGAGACAAACGCTTGTGCATATTTTTTTTGTCATTAAGTTAATTTACGAAAATCACTATTTAGCAAGTTAGCTGAGCAGGAACACTATGAGTAATTTCCTGGGATCCGATTGGCTACTGGCATATGCACTTTAAACATTTGGATCATAAAGCATTTAAAGGCTGACAATGTTTGACCAAGTTAATCTGCTCATGCTGTGTGTGTTCAGTTATTTGTGACATTGTGGTTACAATGAACAACATTTCTAATTAAATATCACAGACCAGATTTGGCCAAACGAAAAATGCATCAAGCATTATGTAGTACTGTGTAGCTCAGTTGGTAGAGCATGGCACCAGGGTTGTAGGTTCGATTCCCACGGGGGATCAGTATGAAACTCACTACTGTAAGTCACTCTGGATAAGGGTGTCTCAAATGTAAATGTGCATTTTTTTTATCAAATTAAATTATGTAATTGTACCACTGTTTTTATTTACAGTAGTGTTGGACAGCTGGAGGCATTTTGAAAACATGCTGTGACCATAAGCTTAATAAACATATACATTTTATACATACAGTTTTAAAACATTACAATAAATATTGTAAAGAAGCAGGGAGAGTGCAGGTTTCGAACCCTCAACCGTCGGGCCCAAAGCCCAGCGCGCTATCGACTGTGCCATGAAGGTCTGATGTGCAGCATGCATATTAACAGTAGAATATCCGGGACTCAACGAGTAGCCTACCAATAGCCACCAGTATAATAAATCAATTTAATACACACAAGCATTAACAGTATTAACGTCAAAAATGGCTGACAGTAAAATACTATACTGTTCCATACCGCAGCATCTTCCAAGCCATGCTGCAGTATGCTGCAACTTTTAAACGAGCAACCACTGTAGGCCCGCTACGCTATGAAACCACACACTATTGCAGACACTTTGATATTAATACCTTTATCAATGTTAAACAAATCATTTATTCTATTGCTAGCAATCAAGAGGAAACTCTGACTGAAGGCTCAAAAACTCCGCAGCCTATGCTCTCCAATTGAATGTTAACTGTGAGGGCTGCAATGCCCATGCATTGACTTTTCTTCTCTATACATGTCGAGGGATGCTATTCACAAGGACATATTGTTCTGTCTCACGATTCCCGAGCATGAAACGGCACAGGGGATGTTCAGTGCGTAGCTATATTGACGAAAAACAGATTCCATGGGATCGAATGGTGGGCTTTTGCACAGATGGGGCTCCATCTACTGCGAAACAGCGGGCAGGCCTCTGCACTCTAGTTATGAATGCGTCTGCCTCGGCCATATGGATGCATTGTATGATAAACCGAGAGCAACTGCCGGCAAAAGAGCTGAGCACAGAACTCGGAGATATACTGCAACAGGTAACTTCGATTGTATACAACATCAAACCACATCCACTGCACACACGCCTGTTCGCAAAAATGTGGAGATATGGGATCAGAGCATGACAATGTTCTATTTCATGCCGAGGCTTAATGGTTATCGAGGGAGAGTGTTGGAAAGATTTTTCGCATTGAGAGAGGAACTGTTGTCATTCACAATGGATGTAAAAAACGAACTGAATGCAAGCATGCAGGGGAAATACAAAAACACTTTACAGATGAGTGACCGAATCAGTGGAGAGAGTCTTTCAAAAGCGAACCATGCCCCCTTCCCTCGGCTGTGCATGTTTCTAACAGAAAACAGCATCAGTAAGTGTCCCACATGAGTGATGTCTGCTGACCTTCAACACTTGGAAGAGGACTTTGGGACCTACGTCCCAATCCATTTGACTGTGATCCTGGCTCAGTTGACATTCCGGTAAGCGAAATCAAACAGCTGATCGACCTGTAATGTGACCAAATGCTGCATACAATGCATTCAGGGGTCACTACGGAGATGTTTTGGTGCATGATTCAAAGGGAATACCCTGGTAGCCTTCAGCTCATATCTGGCGAAGGCTACAAGGCTACTCATGGTAGCCTTCGCCAGCTCATATCTGTGTGAAGCTGGATTCAGTACTCTCGTCTGCATTAAAACCAAATATCGATCCAGGTTGGATGTGACAGCAGAGATGAGGTGTGCACACCCATCTCATGGTGGTGAGATAAGAGACAATATGTCAGACTAATTTGCAATTGACTGTCGTAGCCCCACATTAAAAGTATGTGAAGGTGAGTTGAGAAGACAATCAGAAATACTGTTAGAATGTTTTTCAATTGACTGCCATTTTCGTAATTTGGGGTCAGTGACAGTGGTCAGGTATTCTGCCACTGTGTAGTCTCTGTTTAGGGCCAGAGCGCATTCCAATTTGCTCTGTTTTATGGTTGATTCTTTCCAGTGTCAAATAGTTATCTTTCTCTTAATTTGGTTGGGTCTAAATGTTTTGCTGTCCTGGGGCTCTGTGGGGTTTGTAACTCTTTAAACAAATGTACTGCTTACTGATGAGTTAATTGTTTCATGATTAATTTAATCACTTAATCGATTGAACATAGTTAATTGATTTTATAAGATAACAGTCGTCACATTAATGATAGTCACGTCACGACAGGTGGTTGTAGAATTTAACAGCTCTTTTCTGGATTTTTATGACTAGCGGGTATAGTCCTAATTCTGCTCTGCATGCACTATTTGGAGATTGGTATTGTATTGATAGAATTTGTATTTGTTGCCTTGGCTACTGGACGTTTTTTGGAACACCATTATTTTTGTCTTACTGAGATTCATTGTCAGGGCCCAAGTCTGACAGAATCTGTGCAAAAAGTCTAGGTGCTTCTGTAGGCCCTTCTTCATCGTCGTTGTCTTAGCTCTCTTAATTAACTGTTATTTTTTTTTATTTTTTTTTGCCCCTTTCTTATTTCAATATGCCTTGTCTTTTGCTGTTTAGGTTAGCTATTATTGTTTTATTTCACTGTAGAGCCCCCAGTCCTGCTCAACTGGCCTCTGATAGCTCCTTTGTTCCTCCCCCCACACATGCGGAGACCTCACCTGGCTTAACTGGTGTCTCCAGAGATGCAACCTCTCTCTTCATTACCCAACGCCTAGGTTTACCTCCACTGAACTCACATCCTACTATACCCTTGTCTATACATTATGCCCTCAACCTATTCCACCACGCCCAGAAATCTGCTCCTTTTATTCTATGTAGCCAAAGTACTAGACGTCCAGTTCTGAAAGCCCTTAGCCGAATACTGATTCTATTACTCCTCTGTTCCTCTGGTGATGTAGAGGTAAACCCAGGTCCTATAACCCCCAGTACTACACCTATTCCCCAGGCGCTCTCATTTGTTGATTTCTGTAACCGTAAAAGCCTTGGTTTCATGCATGTTAACATTAGAAGCCTCCTCCCTAAGTTTGATTTATTCACTGCTTTAGCACACTCCGCCAACCCGGATGTCCTAGCTGTGTCTGAATCCTGGCTTAGGAAGGCCACCAAAAATTCGGAAATGTCCATCCCCAACTACAACATTTCCCGTCAAGATAGAACTGCCAAAGGTGGCGGAGTTGCAATCTACTGCAGAGATAACCTGCAGAGTTCTGTCATACTGTCCAGGTCTGTTCCCAAACAGTTTGAGCTTCTACTCTTAAAAATCCACCTTTCCAGAAATAAGTCTCTCACTGTTGCCGCCTGTTACAGACCACCCTCAGCCCCCAGCTGTGCCCTGGACTCCATATGTGAATTGACTGCCCCCCATCTATCTTCAGAGTTTGTACTGTTAGGTGACTTAAACTGGGATATGCTTAACACCCCGGCTGTCCTTCAATCTAAGATAGATGCCCTCAATCTCACACAAATTATCAAGGAACCCACCAGGTACAACAAAAAATCCGTAAACATGGGTACCATTATTGATATCATCCTGACTAACTTGCCCTCCAAATACACCTCCTCTGTTTTCAACCAGGATCTCAGCGATCACTGCCTCATCGCCTGCGTTCGCAATGGGTCAGCGGTCAAACGACCACCCCTTATCACTGTCAAACGCTCCCTAAAACACTTTTGCGAGCAGGCCTTTCTATTAGATCTGGCCCAGGTATCCTGGAAGGATATTGACCTCATCCCGTCAGTAGAGGACGCCTGGTTGTTCTTTAAAAGTGCTTTCCTCACCATCCTAAATAAGCATGCCCCTTTCAAAAAACGTAGAACTAAGAATAGATATAGCCCTTGGTTCACCCCAGACTTGACTGCACTAGACCAACACAAAAACATCCTGTGGCGCACTGCATTAGCATCGAACAGCCCCCGTGATATGCAGCTATTCAGGGAAGTCAGGAACAAGTACACACAGTCAGTTAGAAAAGCAAAGGCCAGCTTTTTCAAACAGAAATTTGCTTCCTGTAGCACTAACTCCAAAAAGTTCTGGGACACTGTTAAGTCCATGGAGAATAAGAGCACCTCCTCCCAGTTGCCCACTGCATTGAGGCTCGGAAACACTGTTACCACCGATAAATCC
Organism: Thymallus thymallus; assembly: GCA_023634145.1. NCBI lineage: Eukaryota > Metazoa > Chordata > Actinopteri > Salmoniformes > Salmonidae > Thymallus > Thymallus thymallus. The sequence goes on along the minus strand of CM042395.1, from coordinate 19,589,007 downwards.
ACGATTATCGAAAATTTCAATAAGCATTTTGCTACGGCTGGCCATGCTTTCCACCTGGCTACCCCTACCCCGGCCAACAGCTCTGTACCCCCGGCAGCTACTTGCCCAAGCCCCCCCCGCTTCTCCTTCACCCAAATCCAGACGGCTGATGTTCTGAAAGAGCTGCTAAGTCTGGACCCCTACAAATCTGCTGGGCTAGATAATCTGGACCCTCTCTTTCTGAAATTATCAGCCAAAATTGTTGCAACACCTATCACTAGCCTGTTCAACCTCTCTTTCGTATCGTCTGAGATCCCTAGAGATTGGAAAGCTGCCGCGGTCATCCCCCTCTTCAAAGGAGGAGACACTCAAGACCCAAACTGTTATAGACCAATATCCATCCTGCCCTGCCTTTCTAAAGTTTTCGAAAGCCAAGTTAACAAACAGATAACTGACCACTTCGAATCCCACCGTACCTTCTCTGCTATGCAATCTGGTTTCCGAGCTGGTCATGGCTGCACCTCAGCTACGCTCAAGGTACTGAACGATATCATAACCGCCATCGATAAAAGACAGTACTGTGCAGCCGTCTTCATCGACCTGGCCAAGGCTTTCGACTCTGTCAATCACCGCATTCTTATTGGCAGACTCAACAGCCTTGGTTTCTCAAGTGACTGCCTTGCCTGGTTCTCTAACTTCTTTGCAGACAGAGTTCAGTGTGTCAAATCGGAGGGCCTATTGTCCGATCCTCTGGCAGTCTCTATGGGGGTGCCACAGGGTTCAATTCTTGGGCCAACCCTTTTCTCTATATACATCAACGATGTCGCTCTCGCTGCTGGTGACTCTCTGATCCATCTCTACGCAGATGACACCATTCTGTATACATCTGGCCCCTCTTTGGACACTGTGTTTACTAACCTTCAAACAAGCTTCAATGCTATACAACACTCCTTCCGTGGCCTCCAACTGCTCTTAAACGCTAGTAAAACTAAGTGCATGCTTTTCTATCGAACGCTGCCAGCACCCGCCCACCGGACTATCATCACTACTCTCGACGGGTCCGAATTAGAATACGTGGACACCTACAAATACCTAGGCATCTGGTTAGACTGTAAACTCAACTTCCAGACTCACATCAACCATCTCCAATCCAAAATTAAATCTAGAATCGGCTTCCTATTTCGCAAACAAAGCCTCTTTCACTCATGCTGCCAAACATGCCCTTGTAAAACTGACTATCCTACCGATCCTTGATTTTGGCGATGTCATTTACAAACTAGCCTCCAACACTCTACTTAGCAAATTGGATGTAGTCTATCACAGTGCCATCCGTTTTGTCACCAAAGCCCCATACACTACCCACCACTGCGACCTGTATGCTCTCGTTGGCTGGCCTTCATTATATATTCGTCGCCAAACCCACTGGCTCCAGGTCATCTATAAGTCTTTATTAGGTAAATCCCCGCCCTATCTCAGCTCACTGGTCACAATAGCAACACCCACCCGTAGCATGCGCTCCAGCAGGTATATCTCACTGGTCACCCCCAAAGCCAACACCTCCTTTGGCCGCCATTCCTTCCAGTTCGCTGCTGCCAATGACTGGAACGAATTGCAAAAATCATTGAAGCTAGAGGTTCCTATCTCCCTCAATAACTTTAAGCATCAGTTGTCAAAGCTGCTTATCGATCACTGCACCTGTATATAGCCCTTCTGTAAATAGCCCACACTACTACCTCATCCCCATATTTATATTTATTTTTGTTATTTTCACAAATCTTGCACTCCAGTATATCTATTTGCACATCATAATTCGCACATCCTTCATTCCTGTGTTAATGATGATAATCTGTCATTTATTTCACCACTATGGTCTATTTATTGTCCTACCTCCTAACCTTACTGCATTTTGCACTACATTTTGCACTCTGTATATAGATTTTCTATTGTGTTTTTGACTATGTTTGTTTACTGTGTAACTCTGTGTTGTTTTTGTCGCACTGCTTTGCTTTGTCTTGGCCAGGTCGCAGTTGCAAATGAGAACTTGTTCTCAACTGACCTACCTGGTTAAATAAAGGTGAAATAAATAAAATAAATCTGTCTGTCTGTCTGTCTGTCTGTCTGTCTGTCTGTCTGTCATCTAATCTATCTAGACAGTAGGGTGAGGCCGGGTGCTGCAGACTGTTCTAGTGCCCTCGCCAATTCATTGATATAATTCAATTTTAACCACACACTTATTGTTTGTGTACATGGATTTTATGTCATATGTTTTCCCCCAACATCGCTTTCTATCAATTTGTATAGCAGACCCTCACGCCAAATTGAGTCAAAAGCTCAAGTTCAAGTATAGCCTATTTGAATTTGTGGTCTGTATATTTTATCGTTTTGTTGACTATACCATCCACACCACAGGCCTTTTAGGGTTGGAGGTTTTGTATGTTGTTTTGTAGCTTATCCAATGTAATTGGAGAATCCAGTGGTTTCTGGTAGTCTTTAAAAGCTGATTCTAAGGTATATGATCATGTATATGTTTTTGCTCTTGGTTCTTTGTTATATAGCCGAAATGGTCAATTTTGGATAGATAGCTCTTCATGTTTTTTTTTTTTAGTGTGTTCAAATTTTCCCAGAAGTGATTTGATTCTATGGATTCTTTAATCACATTGAGCTGTTTTCTGATTTCTTAGTGTATTTCTTTATTGTTTCAGTGTTTCACCATAGTGAAGGCGTAAGCAAAGGTTTACTGGGTCTATGTGTTTTTAATTGGAAAAGTTTCTCAATTTCTTTCTTATTTTTTTCGCAGTCTTCATCAAACCATTTGACATTGTTGTTAGTTTTCTTATGTTTTCTACCGGAATTTTATATGTTAGCTTATAGGTCAAATATGTTGTTTCTAGGAGGGATTGGATTTGTTGTTGGTCCATAGTTTTATGGTAGGTTTATACACTACCCTCCTTCCATCTATAGCATTTCTTAATAATATGCAGTTTCGGCTTTAATGCCTCATGGCTGATTATTGCTCTGCTACCCCTCTCCTCCTCTCCCTCTCAGTGAGTTTCAGTTGACTGCACTCACATCTAAATAAACAACACACAAACTAATTTAATTATCCTAAAGGGCCAGAAACACAGAGCGTGGCTAATTTGCTGCTACGGTAACAGACAAGTCTTCCCCGCCATGCAGGAGCTGTTATTGTGAGCTGAGTTGACCGTAGATCTGCAAACACATTTAACTAGATCAGCCCCCACTGTAGATCTATTGAGCGTATATCTAAACAGATTGACCCACAAAGACAGAGGGCCACTGTCCTAATCCTAATTGATTTACTTGTACAAGTACTCTGCCACGTCGCCCTTTCACCTACTACAAATAGAGATGTCAGAATGAACAGTGTGACAGATAACATGGGCTCTGATCTGGTAGTATATGAGGTAACCATGTGTCAGCAATTGGAGAGGTTTGAGGCAGAAGGTGCCCTTAGGCACAGTTCTAAGAACAGTTCTCCCGAACCTGAACAATTAGTGGAGTTAAACTCAAAACTGACCCTAAGTCAGTCGTTAGGGTTAACATCTTCCTTCTCCACAGGCAGAGAGCCAGTAAGCAAGACAACCCCACAACACAAACAGGAAGCAGCGCTGTGTTTAGGCCTAGGTGGATCTGGCATGTCTACTGGGACACATTAGCAGTGTGTGTTTGTGCTTCCTACTATAACACTTGTCTCCTCTCCTCACTGCAGAAGAGAACATCTCAAAGTGTAGTTCTTCTTTCTGTGGGGAGGAGAGAGATGGTCCTCTACCCTCTAGTGGTTCAGGAGGGACGGTGCACTGAGCTGGGCACAGTGGTTTGTCTCTGCAGTAGCAGTTTCTGTAGTAATTGGTATGGGTTAAATATTTTTACTGGTGTGGGTTCTTGACATTTTACCTGTGTGTTTGTGAGGGCCGATAGTTGGTTATGGAGGTGTGTGTATGGGAGGTATGCATGTTCTGTCTCTATGTTGCATTTCAAATTGTTAGTGCAAACCTTTTACTCTGCATATCTTTGAATGACGCAGTACTATTTAATTGTCTGTGTGTGTGTGTGTCTGCATGTGTGTGCGTGTGTGTGCATGTGTATGAGGGGTTTGTCTATCACTCTCTTTCAATGGCCTCTTTCTCATACTCTCTCTAATCTCTATTCCTCCCTGCCTCCCTCCCTCCCTCCCTCCCTCCCTCCCTCCCTCCCTCCCTCCCTCCCTCCCTCTCTCTCCATGTGAGTGTAGTGTGGGCAGCCTGCCAGCTGGCGTGCGTGTTTTTTGAATGAATACCTGATGAAGTTGGTGGAGGGAAGCGTGGGAGGAGCCGTGTGTGCGTGTGTGTTTGTGTGTGTGTGTGTGTGTGCAGAAGAGAGCTACAGAGTTCTACGGAGCACACCCCTCTCCACAAGGACTCTGTTTGGGATTTTCCGTTTCGTTCCGGGTGGAAGGAGAGGGAGAGAGAGAAAGAGAGCTAGAAAGAGAGAGTGTGAGAGAGAGGCACTTTCTAGGGCTTTTTGTAAGAGAGAGGGAGTGTGTGAGATAGGAAAAGAGAGAGGCAGAGAGCGAGAGAGAGAGTGAGAGTGAGTCGCTAGAGGCAGACTGGTAGCATGCAGCAGGAGAGGGCTACTCCAGACACACTGGTAAGCCACTTCAGACACTTTGTCCTCACACTGAGCTTCTGTCTGTCCTATGTGTGCTGTCTGGTGTTTTGCTGTACTGTACTGTACTGTACTATACTGTACTGTACTATGCTGTACTATACTGTACTGTACTGTACTGTACTGTACTGTACTATACTGTACTGTACTATGCTGTACTATACTGTACTGTACTATACTGTACTGTACTATGCTATATTATACTGTACTGTCTCGTCTGTCTGTGGTTCCTCTGTCTTCTTTTCTCCCTCTCCGGTCCTCTCTCTCTCTCTCTCTCTCGCTCTCTCGCTGTCTCTCTCTCGCTGTCTCTCTCTCTTTCTCTCTCGCTCTCTCGCTCTCTCGCTATCTCACTCTCTCTCTTTCTTTCTCTCTCTCTCTCTCTCTCTCTCACTCTATCTCTCTCTCTCTTTCTCTCTCTCTCTCTCTCTCTCTCTCTCTCTCTCTCTCTCTCTACCTGAAAAAGCGAGGGGACTGTCCCCTGGTGTATAAAGTGCTTGTTTTCTGAAGGCTACTGTTGTGTTATGGCTCTCTCTCCTTCACTTCACTCTCGCCTACTCTCTCCCTCTCTGTTTTTCTCTGCTGTTGCTATTTCTCTCCCTTCTTCCTCTCACTCTCTCTCTACTCTACATGGTGTGTGTGTGAGCAGGGGGAGAGGAGAGGGCATGCCAGGGAAGGAGGGAGAGAGCGAGAGAGAGAGAGAGAGAGAGAGAGAGAGAGAGAGAGAGAGAGAGAGAGAGAGAGAGAGATGTGTGAGAGTGTATTAGTGGGTAAGGTACTCCTGGTGCCGAGTTGTACTACGCACCACAAGAGCTAGAGAACTCACAAACTATATATAGCTCTGAGATAATGTATCACGCTGTAGTTATCCCTCTGAGGACTGGGCAGGGGAGAGGGTAGTGCACAAACACACACACTATACGCACTGTATTACACACTCACAGTTTGTACAGACACGCTAACATCTCATCTCTATGACAATTGAGAACATAGTTAGCATTTTATTTGTGTTTGTTCCAACATGTTCTTGTTGACTATATACTAGGCTAGTCTAAGCTACTACTGTAGGCCTAAAGACCTTTCATTCCATATTGACATGAATAGGTTTCATATTTAGTAACAGATTACATATTCCCCAAAACATACATATTTCACGAAAACAGATATACTTGGTGGTAAAGTCTATTTATTATACAATACCTTCAGAAAGTATTCACACTCCTTAACTTTTCCCCACATTTTGTTGTGTTACAGCCTGAATTATAAATTGATTAAATAGAGATTGTTTTTCGAAACTGTTACAAATTAATAAAAAATGAAGAGCTGAAATGTTTTGATTCATCCCCTTTGTTGTAGCAAGCCTAAATAAGTTCAAGAGTAAACATTTGCTTAACAAGACACATTATTTTTTAATGACTACCTCATCTCTGTACCCTACACATACAATTATCTGTAGGTCCCTCAGTCGAGCAGTGCATTTTAAACACAGATTCAACCACAAAGACCAGGGAGGTCTTCCAATTCCTCGCAAAGAAGGGCATCTATTGGTATATGGGTAAGAAAAAAGAAGCTGACATTGAATATCCTTTTGAGCATTGTGAAGTTATTAATTACACTTTGGATGGTGTATCAATACACCCAGTCACTACAAAGATATAGGCGTCCTTCCTAACTCAGTTGCCGGAGAGGAAGGAAACCAATGAGGCCCAATGGTGACTTGTAAACAGTGTGGTTCATGCAGTCTGATGGAGGACAGGACCCTGTAGGCAGCTTGGGTTACAGATCATCTGATACACACAGCTCTCTCTGTACAGACCCATGCAGCTCTCAGCTAGGTTCAGATGACACAGCTTTCAGGCTTTTGTGGTGTGGGGACTGGGAGTATGTGTGTGTGTCTATGATTGCATCTCTCAAAGCGATTTTTCTATGCAAAGCGTGCAGCTTTTCTGTGTCTGTGAATGTGTCCTTTTCTATGTCTGTGTGTGTGTATGTGCGCCTGTGAGTGTAGGTGTGTGTGTGTGTTTATGTTGAATGGGAAACTGTCAGTGAACCATTACTCTCTTTTACTCTAATGTAGGTCAGTAGCGGCTGCTCTCTCTCTCTCTCGCTAGCTCTCTATCTGTCTTTATCTTTTTCCCTCTATCTCGCATTCTCTCTCTCTCTCTCTCTCTCTCTCTCCCTTTCCATTTCTCTCTCTCTCTCTCTCTCTCTCTCTCTCTCTCTCTCTCTCTCTCTCTCTCTCTCTCTCTCTCTCTCTCTCTCTCTCTCTCTCTCTCTCTCTCTCTCTCTCTCTCTCTCTTCATCTCTCCCTCTACCCTTCTCGCTCTATCTTTCTCCTCTCTCTTGCTTCCACTCTCCCTCCCTCCCTCTCTCTCTCCCCAGGGGGAGGTATAGCACAGTGGTTCAGCTCTCTCTCTAATCCTGCACTCTAAAGCAGGAGAGGGTAGGTATAGATAGAGGGATAGAGCGAGAGAGAGGAGGGCCCAAGCGTGAAAGATTAGGCTTTCCCCGGGATACCGCTGGGATGTAGAGACACACTGCACTGATCCGTGTGTGTGCGTGCATGTGTGTGTGTGTGTGTGTGTGTGTGTGTGCATGCGCTTGACCCTAGTTCAATTGTGTTTTGTGTATCTGCATCTGTCATGTGTGGGGTTTGTGCGATTGTGTTTGTGTATTAATCCAGTACGGATATTCTATCTGATCTCGTTCTCTCTCCTTGTCACCCTGATTTGTAACTGTCTTGATTGAAGCAACCATGAACTACCACATGGGACCATGACAAAAGAAAGCAGAAAACTTTGAGACGTAGCTATGCTTGGTGTGCCTGATGAAATATTGTATTGAGGTGAATAGACTTAGGTCTCAGACTGAATGAACAGATAAAGCTTTTATTTAAGATGGAGACAGAAGCCAGTGTTTTGATGAGAATTCTTTAATCTACCTATCCTACATGATAGAATAAACATGGAGTCAGCTCAGTCCTCTCCTGTACTCCCTGTTCACCCACGACTGCACGGTCAGGTACGACTCTAACACCATCATTAAGTTTGCAGATGACACAACAGTGGTAGGTGCCAGGACAACAACCTCTCTCTCAACGTGATCAAAACAAAGGAGATGATTGTGGACTACAGGAAAAGGAGGAGGACCGAGCACGCCCCCATTCTCATCGACAGGGATGCAGTGGAGCAGGTTGAGAGCTTCAAGTTCCTTGGTGTCCACATCACCAACAAACTAGAATGGTCCAAATACACCAAGACAGTCGTGAAGAGGGCATGACAAAGCCTATACTCCCTCAGGAGACTGAAAAGATTTGGCATGGGTCCTCAGATCCTCAAAACGTTATACAGCTGCAACATCGAGAGCATCCTGACTGGCTGCATCACTGCCTGGTACGGCAACTGCACTACAGAGGGTAGTGTGTACGGCCCAGTACATCACTAGGGCCAAGCTTCCTGCCGTCCAGGAACTCTATACCAGGCGGTGTCAGAGGAAGGCCCTAAAAATAGTCAAAGACTCCAGCCACCCCAGTCATGGACTGTTCTCTCTGCTACCGCATGGCAAGCGGTACCGGAGCGCCAAGTCTAGGTCCAAAAGGCTTTTCAACAGCTTTTACCCCCAAGCCATAAGACTCCTGAACAGCTAATCAAATGGCTACTTGGACTATTTGCACTGTCCCCCCCCAACCCCTCTTCTTCACACTGCTGCTGCTTTCTGTTTATCATCTATGCGTAGTCACTTTAACTATACCTGCATGTACATATTACCTAAATTAGCCCGACTAACCGGTGCCCCTGCACATTGACTCTGTACCGGTACCACCTGTATATATATTTTTCACTTTATTTCTTTACCTTTCTTGTTTACATAATACTTATTTTCTACTTAAACTGCACTGTTGGTTAGGGCTTGTAAGTAAGCATTTCACGGCGCATGTGACAAATAAACTTGACTTGAAACTTGATTTGACACCCTAATTCCAAAATAATTACAATTTATAATTAGACGTTATTGTGTCCTTGACATTTTTGTATCTCAAAACAATTATGATAATTGACTACTAAACATTAACTTTTGCACCCTTATAATAACTGTACAGCAAAGAAAACAGAAGAAAATGGTAGAGAGAGAGAGAGAGAGAGAGAGAGAGAGAGAGAGAGAGAGGAGAGAGAGAGAGAGGAGAGAGAGAGAGAGAGAGAGGAGAGAGAGAGAGAGAGAGAGAGAGAGAGAGAGAGAGAGAGAGAGAGAGAGAGAGAGAGAGAGAGAGAGAGAGAGAGAGAGAGAGAGAGAGAGAGAGAGAGAGAGAGAGAGAGGTCATCTGCATTTGGCCTAAAGAGCAGGAACCCAGACTTCATCGAAGAAATCATGTACAGACATTGTCATCTTACAATAAACATGGTATAAAGGAGATGGACCCACTGGTTGCCCTCTAGGAGAGCTGGTAGTTCCATCAACCAAACTACCAGGTGGGAAACAGGAAAGAGACTCAGCTAATTTGGTATAGAGCAGACCTAACCCACTCTATTAAATTAGTCAAAACAGGAACATTTTACATCTGGCTAGAAATTAATAAGGAAATTATCTCAATAGAGAAAAATGTCCTCATGTGTGCTACCTATATCCCCCCAATAGAATCCCCAGACTTTAACAATGACAGCTTCTCCATCCTAGAGGGGGAGATCAACCATTTCCAGGCCCATTGACATGTACTAGTCTGTGGCGACCTAAATGCCAGAATTAGACAAGAACCTGACACTCTCAGCACACATGGGGACAAACACCTACCTGGAGGTGACAGCATTTCCTCCCCCATATGACCCTTAGACACAACTACGACAACATAACCAAGAAAAACGGGTCACAACTCTGCCAGCTCTGTCGGACGCTGGGTATGTACATAGTCAACGATAGGCTTCGAGGGGACTCCTACAGTACAGCAGGTACACCTATAGTTCATCTCTTGGCAGTAGTACTGTAGACTACTTTATCACTGACTCAATCCAGAGTCTCTTAGAACATTCACAGTCAGTCCACTGACACCATTGTCAGATCACAGCAAAATCACACTCTAATTGAACAGAGCTATGCTCGATCATGAGGATTCAAAGCCAAAGGAACTGAATAATATTAAGAAATAGATGGAAGGAAAGTAGTGTGGAAATCTACCAAAAAACAATTAGGCAAAAACACATTCAATCCCTTCTAGACAATTTCCTGGACAAAAAGTTTCACTGTAATAGTGAAGGTGTGAGCTTGGCAGTAGAAAACCTAAACTGTATATTTGAACTCTCAGCTTCCCTATCAAATCTAGAAATGTAGCAACTATGACAAATGGTTTGATAAAGAATGCAAAAACCAAAGAAAGAAATTGAGAAACCTATCCAAACAAAAACATAGAGACCCAGAAAACCTGTGCCTACTCCTTCACTTTGGTGAATCACTAAAACAATACAGAAACACACTACCGAAAAAGAAGGAACAGCACGTCAGCTCAATGTAATTGAAGAATCCATAGAATCTAACCACTTCTGGGAAAATTGTAAAACTCTAAACAAACAACAACACAAAGAGTTATCTATCCAAAACAGATATGTATGTATGGATAAACCACTTCTTCAATCTGTTCGGCTCTATAACAAAGTACAAACAGCAAAAACATATACATGATTAAATACAAATCTTAGAATCAACTATTAAGGACTACCAGAGCCCACTGGATTCTCCAATTACATTGAATGAACTACAAGACAAAATACAAACCCTCCAACCCAAAAAGGCCTGTGGGGATGATGGTATCCTAAATGAAATTATAAAATATACAGACCACAAATTCCAATTGGCTATACTTAAACTCTTTAACATTATTCTCAGCTCTGGCATCTTCCTCAATATTTGGAACCAAGGACTGATCACCCCAATCCACAAAAGTAGATACAAATTTGACCCCAATAACTACTGTGGGAAATTATAATAAATGTCCCCCTCTGGGATCAATAAAGTACCTATCTATCCATCCATCCATCCATCCATCCATCCATCCATCCATCCATCCATCCATCCATCCATCCATCCATATGCGTCAACAGCAACCTTGGGAAAATCCTCTGCATTATCATTAACAGCAAAAACAATGTACTGAGCAAATGTCAATTTGTCTTTTTACCAAATTACCGTACAACAGATCATGTATTCACCCTGCACACTCTAAATGACAAACAAACAAACCAAAACAAAGGCAAAGTCTTCTCATGCTTTGTTGATTTAAAAAGAAGATTTAGACTCAATTTGGCATGAGGGTCTGCTATACAAATTGATGGAAAGTGGTGTTCTAACACAATGTGCCATTCCATCTACAGTCGTGGCCAAACGTTTTGAGAATGACACAAGTATTGGTCTCCACAAAGTTTGCTGCCTCAGTGTTGATGATGGCAATTTGCATATACTCCAGAATGTTATGAAGAGTGATCAGATGAATTGCAATTAATTGCCAAGTCCCTATTTGCCATGAAAATGAACTTAATCCCCAAAAAACATTTCCACTGCATTTCAGCCCTGCCACAAAAGGACCAGCTGCCATCATGTCAGTGATTGTCTCATTAACACAGGTGAGAGTGTTAACGAGGACAAGGCTGGAGAACACTCTGTCATGCTGATTGAGTCAGAATAACAGACTGGAAGTTTTAAAAGGAGGGTGGTGCTTGAAATCATTGTTCTTCCTCTGTCAACCATGGTTACCTGCAAGAAAACCTGTGCCGTCATCATTGCTTTGCACGAAACGGCTTCACAGGCAAGGATATTGCTGCTGGTAAGATTGCACCTAAATCAACCATTTATCGGATCATCAAGAACTTCAAGGAGAGAGGTTAAATTGTTGTGAAGAAGGCGTCAGGGCGCCCAAGAAAGTCCAGCAAGCGCCAGGACCGTCTCCTAAAGTTGATTCAGCTGCGGGATCGGGGCACCACCAGTGCAGAGCTTGCTCAGGAATGGCAGCAGGCAGGTGTGAGTGCATCTGCACGCACAGTGAGGCAAAGACTTTTGGAGGATGGCCTGGTGTCAAGAAGGGCAGCAAAGAAGACACTTCTCTCCAGGAAAACCATCAGGGACAGACTGATATTCTGCAAAAGGTACAGGGATTGGACTGCTGAGGACTGGGGTAGAGTCATTTTCTCATTGAATCCCTTTTCCGATTGTTTGGGCCATCCGGAAAACACCTTGTCCGGAGAAGACAAGGTGAGCGCTACCATCAGTCCTGTGTCATGCCAACAGTAAAGCATCCTCAGACCATTCATGTGTTGGGTTGCGTCTCAGCCAAGGGAGTGGGCTTACTCACAATTTTGCCTAAGAACACAGCCATGAATAAAGAATGGTACCAACACATCCTCCGAGAGCAACTTCTCCCAACCATCCAAGAACAGTTTGGTGACGACCAATGCCTTTTCCAGCATGATGGAGCACCTTGCCATAAGGCAAAAGTGATAACTAAGTGGCTCGGGGAACAAAACATCGACATTTTGTGTCCATGGCCAGGAAACTCCCCAGACCTTAATACCATTGAGAACTTGTGGTCGATCCTCAAGAGGCGGGTGGACAAACAGAAACCCACAACTTCTGACAAACTCCAAGCATTGATTATGCAAGAATGGCCTGCCATTAGTCAGGATGTGGCCCAGAAGTTAATTGACAGCATGCCAGGGCGGATTGCAGAGGTCTTGAAAATGAAGGGTCAACACTGCAAATATTGACTCTTTGCATAAACTGAATGTCATTGTCAATGAAAGCCTTTGACACTTATGGAATACTTGTAATTATACTTCAGTGTACCATAGTAACTACTGACATAAAGATCTAAGAACACTGAAGCAGCAAACTTTGTGGAGACCAATACTTGTGTCATTCTCCAAACTTTTGGCCACGACTGTAGACACCGTTGCCCTAGAGCACACAAAAAACTATACATACACTACCGTTCAACTTAGAGACAGGGCAAGAAGGGCCTTCTATGCCATCAAAAGGAACATAAAATTTGACATAGCAATTAGGATCTGGCTAAAAATACTTGAATCAGTTATAGAACCCATTGCCCTTTATTGTTGTGATAATGCATGCAGAGCAGAATACCCGCTAATTATCAAAATCCAGAAAAGAGACAATAAATTCTACAACCACCTAAAAGGAAGCGATTCCCAAACCTCCCATAACAAAGCCATCACCTACAGAGAAATTAACTTTGAGAAGAGCCCCCTAAGCAAGCTGGTCCTGGGGCTCTGTAAACAAACACCAAAAATACCACAGTGTGCCATCACAGCAACAAGATTTGTGACCTGTTGCCACAAGAAAAGGGCAACCAGGGTTTATTATCTACTTCACTTGCTTTGGCAATGTTAACATATGTTTCCCATGCCAATAAAGCCCCTTGAATTGAATTGAATTGAATTTAATTTAATTGAGAGAATTATTCTTACAATTCTATACATTTTGCCATGTCTATTATGTATTCATGTGATATTTGAGTCACTCAAATATTAAAACAATATCTATGGACAAAACAAACAAAAAGAAAAACCTTAGCTGACATGGGCTAGTTGATCTGGACATTTCTGACAAGGTATAAATAGCTCTCTAAGGTAACATGACAAGAGGAACTGATGATGCAGCACCAATTTCGAAACTGCACCTTGTGCATTCTACTATTACAACTTTACTTAACTTAAGTTGAAAGCCGGACTAAGTTAATTTAAAAAATCGTATTTTTAAAAACCACTGGTTTGTGGCACAGACACGGAGACTGAGAGAAGAGCCGGATCCAGAGGTAGAAGAGCAGCTGCTTCATGAGGTATCTCTACCTGAAAATACATGATCTAAGTGATTGATAGATAGTATTCAGGAGTCATAAAAGTATGCCTTATTTACTTTGAAGAACTACTAAAATAGTGATTTTATCAGACAGCATAGGCAGCAGCTCTATAGAGATGAGATTATTTGTAATGAAATATTAAAGTCAACAAATAAAACAAATGAAATATACACATCAACGTTAATATTAAATATGAATAAGTAAATGAATGTGAATACATTATGGTTAATAATAGGACTTTTATTTGTATTTGTATTCTGTGTTGTTACAGCATTTAACCCATATAATGCATGGTGCATTTAATGTAAAAATAAAATAAAAATAAATAAACGGAAATCGAAAATTGTGATAATTTTGTAATAATCTGCCGTAAAAAAAAGCTCTAATCGCTCAGCACTATACAGCGCTGAAGAAAATGTGTGTCTGTGTGTGTGTCTGTGTGTGTGTCTGAGTGTAAGGTATGCACTCCGTTTCTCGTCCCCTGGTGCTGTAGCACTGCGACACCTCATAGATTATGGGCCCCTGTTTGAAATGCAAAACGACCCACACACACACACAGGGTGGTTGCAATCGATAAAGCTCAGGGGAATATCAAACCAACCATAACAGGATGAAACATTGGGTCTTTGTCCATGTCGTTTGCTGCCAGTTGTCTTTACCGGTGGGTGGATAGGCGATAAAGCTATAGAACACACACACACACACACACACACACACACACACACACACACACACACACACACACACACACACACACACACACACACACACACACACACACATACACACACACACACACACACACACAAAACACACACACACACACACACACACACACACACACACCCTAAAGCTTTAGTGCCTGTTCAGCTGTTGATATTGTTTAGCTGGCTGTAATGTCTGCCTCCAAACAAGGTTGTGTAAGTGAGCAATAAATAAAAGCTTAATGGCTGCACACACACACACACACACACACACACACACATACACACACAAGCGCTGCCTATCCAGGTTTGGACTGAGTCGACAGTTAGCTGTGTTTATTATGCTCAGCCTGTGGCTTAGTAGTGCATAGCCTGTCTCTTGTCAATGTGTGTATCAATTTAGAATGTCCTTGCAGAGATGTGAGTAGTTGAATGTGTGTCAGGATTCCAGAGGTAGTTGGGTTTCTGAGCATGAATGTGTTATCGAGGGCAGAGAAAGAGTGTGTGTATGTGTATGTATGTGTCGTTTTGCATTTCAAACGGGCCCATGATCTATGAGGTGTCGCAATGCTACAGCACCAGGGGACGAGAAACGAAGTGCATACCTTACACACACACACACACACACACACACACACACACACCCACACATTCACAGCTTTGCTGCATGTGCGTGCACACACTCACCCACACACACGTTTTGTGTGGAGCTGCCTGTACATTATTAATGAGCTTCACACTGAGTGTTCCCTCTCCCTCAGCGGGAGGTCCTCTCACTGACGCAGCACACACAGCGCTCACAGATTGCAAAAATCGATGCTCACACACACGCGTCTCACCTTCCCAGGATGGGCATTGGCGTGCCATTTAACCCCAATACTCTCTTCTCTAGTTGTACTGTGTGAAGGAGTGTGTGGTTAGTATTCTCTTCCAGTGTGGTTAGTTTTCTCTTCCAGTGTGGTTAGTATTCGCTTCTAGTGTGGTTAGTATTCTCTTCCAGTGTGGTTAGTATTCCCTTCTAGTGTGGTTAGTATTCTCTTCCAGTGTGGTTAGTATTCTCTTCCAGTGTGGTTAGTATTCGCTTCTAGTGTGTTTAGTATTCTCTTCCAGTGTGGTTAGTATTCCCTTCTAGTGTGGTTAGTATTCCTTTCTAGTGTGGTTAGTATTCCCTTCTAGTGTGGTTAGTATTCCCTTCTAATGTGGTTAGTATTCTCTTCCAGTGTGGTTAGTATTCCCTTCTAGTGTGGTTAGTATTCCCTTCCAGTGTGGTTAGTATTCCCTTCTAGTGTGGTTAGTATTCTCTTCCAGTGTGGTTAGTATTTGCTTCTAGTGTGT
Source organism: Thymallus thymallus (assembly GCA_023634145.1). Lineage (NCBI taxonomy): Eukaryota > Metazoa > Chordata > Actinopteri > Salmoniformes > Salmonidae > Thymallus > Thymallus thymallus. The sequence goes on along the minus strand of CM042395.1, from coordinate 19,573,473 downwards.
TTAGTATTCTCTTCCAGTGTGGTTAGTATTCCCTTCTAGTGTGGTTAGTATTCCTTTCTAGTGTGGTTAGTATTCCCTTCTAGTGTGGTTAGTATTCCCTTCTAATGTGGTTAGTATTCTCTTCCAGTGTGGTTAGTATTCCCTTCTAGTGTGGTTAGTATTCCCTTCCAGTGTGGTTAGTATTCCCTTCTAGTGTGGTTAGTATTCTCTTCCAGTGTGGTTAGTATTCCCTTCCAGTGTGGTTAGTATTCCCTTCCAGTGTGGTTAGTATTCTCTTCCAGTGTGGTTAGTATTCTCTTCCAGTGTGGTTAGTATTCCCTTCCAGTGTGGTTAGTATTCCCTTCCAGTGTGGTTAGTATTCCCTTCCAGTGTGGTTAGTATTCTCTTCCAGTGTGGTTAGTATTCCCTTCTAGTGTGCTTAGTATTCTCTTCCAGTGTGGTTAGTATTGCCTTCCAGTGTGGTTAGTATTCCCTTCTAGTGTGGTTAGTATTCTCTTCTAGTGTGGTTAGTATCCTCTTCCAGTGTGGTTAGTATCCTCTTCCAGTGTGGTTTGTATCCTCTTCCAGTGTGGTTAGTATTCTCTTCCAGTTTGGTTAGTATTCCCTTCCAGTGTGGTTAGTATTCTCTTCCAGTGTTGTTAGTATTCTCTTCCAGTGTGGTTAGTATTCCCTTCTAGTGTGGTTAGTATTCCCTTCTAGTGTGGTTAGTATTCTCTTCCAGTGTGGTTAGTATCCTCTTCCAGTGTGGTTAGTATCCTCTTCCAGTGTGGTTAGTATCCTCTTCCAGTGTGGTTAGTATTCTCTTCCAGTTTGGTTAGTATTCCCTTCCAGTGTGGTTAGTATTCTCTTCCAGTGTTGTTAGTATTCTCTTCCAGTGTGGTTAGTATTCCCTTCTAGTGTGGTTAGTATTCCCTTCTAGTGTGGTTAGTATTCTCTTCCAGTGTGGTTAGTATTCCCTTTCAGTGTGCTTAGTATTCTCTTCCAGTGTGGTTAGTATTCTCTTCCATTTTGGTTAGTATTCCCTTCCAGTGTGGTTAGTATTCTCTTCCAGTGTGGTTAGTATTCTCTTCCAGTGTGGTTAGTATTCCCTTCTAGTGTGGTTAGTATTCTCTTCCAGTGTGGTTAGTATTCTCTTCCAGTGTGGTTAGTATTCCCTTCTAGTGTGGTTAGTATTCTCTTCCAGTGTGGTTAGTATTCCCTTCCAGTGTGGTTAGTATTCCCTTCTAGTGTGGTTAGTATTCCCTTCCAGTGTGGTTAGTATTCCCTTCTAGTGTGGTTAGTATTCTCTTCCAGTGTGGTTAGTATCCTCTTCCAGTGTGGTTTGTATTCTCTTCCAGTGTGGTTAGTATTCTCTTCCAGTTTGGTTAGTATTCCCTTCCAGTGTGGTTAGTATTCCCTTCCAGTGTGGTTAGTATTCTCTTCCAGTGTGGTTAGTATTCCCTTCTAGTGTGGTTAGTATTCTCTTCCAGTGTGGTTAGTATTCTCTTCCAGTGTGGTTAGTATTCCCTTCTAGTGTGGTTAGTATTCTCTTCCAGTGTGGTTAGTATTCTCTTCCAGTGTGGTTAGTATTCCCTTCCAGTGTGGTTAGTATTCCCTTCTAGTGTGGTTAGTATTCCCTTCTAGTGTGGTTAGTATTCTCTTCCAGTGTGGTTAGTATTCCCTTCTAGTGTGCTTAGTATTCTCTTCCAGTGTGGTTAGTATTCCCTTCCAGTGTGGTTAGTATTCCCTTCTAGTGTGGTTCGTATTCTCTTCCAGTGTGGTTAGTATCCTCTTCCAGCGTGGTTTGTATTCTCTTCCAGTGTGGTTAGTATTCTCTTCCAGTTTGGTTAGTATTCCCTTACAGTGTGGTTAGTATTCTCTTCCAGTGTGGTTAGTATTCCCATCCAGTGTGGTTAGTATTCTCTTCCAGTGTGGAAGGTCATTCTATTGTGTGTGTTTATGCTGGGATCCTGAGTGGCGCAGCGGTCTAAGGCAGCACTACAGACCTGGGTTCGATCCCATAGGGAGGCGCACAATTGGCCCAGCGTCGTCCGAGCTAGGGGAGGGTTTGGCCGTGGTAGGACATCATTGTAAATAATAATTTGTTCTTGATGGACTTGTGTGTTCAGTTTCTAATGTGTGTGTTCAGTTTCTAATGTGTGTGTTCAGTTTCTAATGTGTGTTCAGTTTCTAATGTTTGTTCTCTTTGTTCCCTAGGTTCACGCTGCCGTCCAGGAGGCTAGCTCTCAGAAGGAAATGATTCCGCATGAAACTGACGGACGGCTCTCTTCCTCTCTCCACGGAAACGGCAGGTGTGACTCTCGCTGCTCCCACGGCAACGGCAGGTGTGCCCCTCTCTGCTTCTCGCTGAGCCAGAGCCAGGCGTCCGACAGACGCTGAGCTACAGGACAGGACAGACCACCTCCGTCCTTCTCTACCTTCTCCACCCTACCCCCTTTAACTTACCCCCTCCAACCTTCCATCCACCCACACAACCAGCAGGAGGGCATACTCTGTCAACGAGGAAAACCAGGCCAAGCCAATTGACAGAGGGAGACAGCTAAAGACCGGTGAAGTAGAGAATGAATGAGGGAGAGACAAAGATAGGAACAGAAAGCGAAAACTAGAGTGCAAGAGTTCTAAAATCATTGTGTGAGAGAGACGAGCCAAGGCTAGTGTATGTAACAGGAAGTTGAGAGAGAAAAGATAACAGTATGAAGTCCAACCAGGAGCGCAGCAATGAGTGTCTGCCCCCCAAGAAGAGAGATTTCCCAGCCAGCACAGTGGACGAGAGGCCCCTGGTGATGGCGCCCGCCAGTGAGAACCAGCGCGGAGAGAACTTGGCATGGCTGGCCAGCGTAGCCAGCGGGCACAACAGCGGGCACGATAGAGACAGTTGCGTAGATGGCGGTCGAGGTGGGCAGCGTACCAGCACTCCCAGTGAGTCTGACGGGCCCCAGTACAAACCGCTATGCTCCACCATCACAACACACACAGACTTCCTGGTCCCTTCCTCTATCTGCTCCATCTCCTCCTCCTCTTCATCACATCAGTCCAGAGTGGTGACCACATCCCTCCCTGCCATGTACACCTCTCCTCTGTCCCAACCAGGGGGGACCATCCAGTACACCCAGCTGCCCCCCAACCTCCAGTTCATCAGTTCCCCTTACACAGGCCCCTACACTGGCTACATCTCCTCCCAGCTCCTTCCTCCCCCTCCACCCACCTCCACATCCCAACGCTCCCACCCTGACCCCTACCCCAAGACCACCATCACCTCCCAGTCCCAGATCTCTGGTTCCTCTCAGAGCGTGGCCCCCCAGACTGCCCCCTCTCCCCACGGTGGGACCCACCACCTGCCCCTGCACCTGCACCCCCACCCCCACCACACCCTGGCCCTCAGCGGGGGCTCCCAGGTGCTGGTCCAGTACGCAGGCCCCGGCCCCGAGGGGCCCCTGACTAAGAGAGAAGAGGGTCGGCCCAGGGAGCTGCACAACGGAGAGCTGGAGAGGAGGGGCCGCTATGACAGAAAGGAAAACAAAGGAACCCCCTCTTCTTCCTCCTCCTCTTCCTCTCAGTACCACCAACTCCACCAGCAGCAGAGCTCACAGCATCACTATGAGGCCTACACCTCCCATGATGCATCAGGGCTACGGACCTCTCTAATGTTAGTGCCCAACAGCCACGGAGGACCAGATCACCACAGCCCTGACAAACTACCGCCCTCTTCCGCCTCGCATGCAGAGAAAGGCAGCCTCCTCCTGGGTAAACCTGTGTCCTGCACACCCTCCTCCTCCACCTCCTCCACGTTCACCTTCCCCCCTCCGCTCAGTGTGGAGAGTCTGAAGGCGGCCGTCAGCTCCCTGTCCCCTCACAACCACACGGTCATCCAGACCACACACAGCGCCAGCGATGCGTTGCCCCTCTCCCTTGGCCAACTCTCCACCAACTTCTACCAGGCCGGCCCCGGTGGGCAGCCCATCATCGGCTACCTGGCTGGGAGTGCAGGTGGGCAGCAGTACCACACCAGTCTTCCCCAGCACCTGCTCATCTCAGGGGCCCCAGGGTCTCAACCTATCATCATCCCCGTCAGTGGGGCTGGGGTCACCAGCCTGGAGGCTGCCCATGCTGCCCACATAGCAACCACAACCCAACCACAGTCCTTCCCCACCACACTACCCCACACTTACGTCACTACCCCTACCAACCCTAAATCTAACCCCAACCGTAAAGATGAGCATCTATTCGAGGTCCCGGCACCCTATCCCCCTATCTCCCACCCTGCCGGGGGCACTGTGGTCCAGGCCCAGCTACACCTCCCCGTGGTCCCAGCCCCCCCGGCTCCCTCCTCAGCCTCCTCCTCGGCCCCCTCGCTGCCTCCCTACTTCATCAAGGGTTCCATCATCCAGCTGGCGGACGGGGAGCTGAAGCGAGTGGAGGACCTGAAGACGGAGGACTTCATCCAGAGCGCTGAGATCAGCAGCGAGCTGAAGATAGATTCTTCCACCGTGGAACGCATCGACGGCAGTCACACGCCCAACTTTGCCATCGTACAGTTCTCCGTGGGCGAGCAACGCGCTCAGGTAGGTATTTTTATAACTTAATGAAGGCTAAAAACTGTCCAAACAAACACTAATCATGCTCATAGTAATAGTAATATTGATAACATTGATACAATTGATAACATTGCTAAACACAGGTAAGGGACAGACAAGGTGCTTAATGTCCATGCTTAGAATGACATGAAATGTTACATCAAGAACACTTGGCAATCAATGTATTTACATCACGTTTACTCCATAGACTATTATGGTGTTCTATAGTCAGTTTCCCTCTTGTTTGCCACATATGAGGATCCTACATGCCTCATAGCCTCTGGTGTGTGAAAACCTTTTAGAGTTCTAAGAACACTTCTAAAACCATCTCCTCTCTCTACTGTCTATTACATAGGACACCTATCTCCATCCATATCTCCATGTTACATACAACAACAAAGCTTGCTCAAACCACATAGGACTTTTCCCACATAATTTTCCTTCTCAGTGTGTGAGGATGATGATCAATCATGACATGTGTAGGAGTTTCAAAGGAGTTTAAAGTTAACATTGCCAAAGCAAGTGTAATAGATAGTAAACTATACAAATTAACAGTAAACATTACACTCAGAAGTTCCAAAAGAATAAAGACATTTCAAATGTCATATTATGTATATATACAGTGTTGTAACAATGTGCAAATAGTTAAAGTACAAATGGGAAAATAAATAAACATAAATATGGGTTGTATTTACAATGATGTTTGTTCTTCACTGGTTGCCCTTTTCTTGTGGCAACAGGTCACAAATCTTGCTGCTGTGATGGCACACTGTGGTATTTCACCCAGTAGATATGGGAGTTTATCAAAATTTGATTTGTTTTCTAATTCTTTGTGGATCTGTGTAATCTGAGGGAAATATGTGTCTCTAATATGGTCATACATTTGGCAGGAGGTTAGGAAGTGCAACTCAAGTTTCCACCTCATTTTGTGGCCAGTGTAGACATAGCCTGTCTTGTCTTGAGAGCCTGGTCTGCCTACGGCAGCCTTTCTCAATAGCAAGGCTATGTTCACTGAGTCTGTACATAGTCAAAGCTTTCCTTAATTTTGGGTCAGTCACAGTGGTCAGGTATTCTGCCACTATGTACTCTCTTTTTAGGGCCAAATAGCATTCTAGTTTGCTCTGTTTTTTTGTTAATTCTTTCCAATTTGTCAAGTAATGTCAAGTAAAACTATTTGTTTTCTCATGATTTGGTTGGGTCTACATGTGTTGTTGTCCTCTCTCTCCCTTTCTCGCTCTCTCTCCCCCTTTTCTATTTTCCCCTTCTCTCTCTCTCTTTCTCTCTCTCTCTCTCTCTCTCTCTTTCTCTCTCTTTCTCCCTATCTCTCTCTCAAGGGGTCTATGTTAAAAGCTCATCATCTTTTTCATCTGTCTGTTCTCCGGTTCGGCCAACCCCTCAAACCCCTCAAACCATCTTCTAACTATCTCCCTCCATTCTCTGTCTCTGAAACATGGTCAGCCTCAGAGCATTATTGTATCAAAGACTTCCATTCTAATCTCTTTTCTCTCTTCTCGTCTTCTGTGCTTTTCAGATTTTTTCTTTGAGGTAGTTTCTTCTCTGAGTTCAATTACAGTATATGATGTCTGATGTTTAACTTGGTTTTCTCCTGTCTGTTCTCCATCTCTCCCCCGTCTCCTCTCAATCTCTCATTCTCTCTTCTTCTCTCCCCCAGGTGAGTGTGGAGGTGCTGGTGGAGTATCCCTTCTTCGTATTCGGCCAGGGCTGGTCATCGTGCTGCCCGGACCGGACCACTCAGCTGTTAGAACTACCCTGCACCAAGCTCTCAGTGGGAGACGTCTGCATCTCCCTCACCCTGAAGAACTTGAGTAACGGCTCCCTGAAGAAGACGCAGCAGACCCAGAACCAGGCTATTGAGATCACTACCAGCTGCAATATGGGCTCCATCCACGGGCCCCTCAAACCCTCCAGGTCAGCCAGGCACGGGGAGCAGGAGAACGGGGTGGGCCAGAGAGGCTCCACAAGTGGATGTGGGAGAGTGGTGGTTGGAGCAGGTGGAGGTGTTCAGATTGTCTCAGAGAATGGGGAACTGAGGTTCGGCACCGGGGGAGAGGCCAACTCGAAAGGAGGCCAGCCTGGAGATTCAGAATCCAGTGGTGCTGCCGCCAAGCCGGTGAGCCGCAAGAGAAGATGGTCTGCCCCCGAGGGCCGTAAGGTGGAGAGGAGTGAGAAGGAGCCTCCGTTGACTCTACCCAAACCTTCCTTTATCACTCAGGAGGTAAAGATCAGCATCGAAGGCAGGTCAAATATAGGCGAGTAGTGAAGGCAGGAGATTTAAACAAGACTGTTAATTCAAATGGGGATTGGAGGAGAGATATATAAAAAAAGAAATAATGCCCATATACAATTTACATTTTAGCTACTTTGTTTTTTTCTTGATTTTATTTTCTACCCGGATTAATGTACTGTAGGTGAAATTTTACCCAGTACTTATCACCTTACATTAAGTTAAGTTGGTAATAACATTGTAATAGATGCGTTCGGTATTACGTAAACAAACAACCGGTGCAGTTGTTTTGGGTTGGTTCCACAAATCTCCAGGCAAGGGGTTTTGTGAAGTATTGTAGATGTTTTATTTGTGGGTTTGTGGCACACAAGAGCACTGTGTGATACCTCTCTGGTCATTTGATGGATGCAGGTGAACAAATAAATAAAAGTAATAAAACGTAGTGAGCTTTCCAATAGGGCTTGGGGACATGACTAAACGGGTGTAATGTAGACCATGAGTGATGTCACTTCCGGTGTGATGTCATTTCCTGGTACAGGCACTACTGACGAGAGTGTTCAGGATGTCTGGACTGAATCACTCCACGCCACCTGTTGCCATGGTGGCAGACTGAGTTGATATGATGTCATCTATCCTGAGCAACTCAAGACGTCTTTAGATATGATACAGTTCAAAAAGCGTCTGTAACCATTTAAAACCGTCATGACTAGAAGAGGATTTGTAATAACATCCTTTATTTGTCTCTGACATAAGGTTAGAACTACACATCTAATCCTTAATAAGGGGTCACCGGATGCCTCGACACTCACCCATCTAGACCACTTAGCTAGGTGATGACATCCAGCAGGCCAGTCCAGCCAGGTGAGGTCATCGGGCGGCGCCAGTGTGCCTCCAGAAAGATGGATTTCTTCCTTCCTTTGTTATGTTTTGATGACACTGAAGTCTTTATGTTATTATTTTTGTTTTTTAAACATTTTTATTTGAACTTTTTAATTTAGTTTTGCTTGTAAATTTTCCCTTTTCACCTTTGAAACTCTCCTATCTTGCCCAGTGAGTTGATAATGATATATTTGATGATTGTGTAAAACTTTGAGATCAGGGTTCACATACTGTATGTACGTATAGTTTGACCCAGGGTGGTTAAGTGAAATGTCTATGTTATTCCTTTATACCCTAACAATGCATACTTTTACAATCACACTGGGTTGACATGAGCTATGAAAATAGGAAGATAATTAACACAATCCGTATTACTTGGTGCAACCTTTTTATTGGTATTCTTATGGAGAGAGAGGCAGAAAGAAAGAGGTTTCATCCCAAATGGCACCCTATTTCAATATAGTGCACTACTTTTGACCAAGGCCCTATCTCTATGGGCCCTGGTCAAAAGTTGTGCACTATGTAGGGAATAGGGTGCCATTTGGGACTCTGTCAGAAAGTCAGTGTTGAGCCTAGAGAGGAGAGGGACAGGATGTTGGGTTGAAGCACTTTAATTTGCACACCTGTCACACTCAACAACTGATAACTATTATTATTATTATTATTATTATTGGTCTCTTCATTAACACAGTACTGTATGTTTTTGTTATTTTGATTTGAGGAAGAAATAGAACTCTGTGGCAGCAGCACTTTTGAACGATGAAGGGGTCATGATGATGTCTTGGGGTCACGGGGTCACATGACCTTTGAAAGGGATGAATGTGACAGGTGATGGAGTGAGTGCCAGTTAGGAGAGGGAGAGGGAGAGGGAGAGGGAGAGGGAGAGAGAGAGACAGACAGGCGAAAGAGAGGAATATAGAAGATATAATATCAGAAGAGTGCTTTTTGTTGAGGCACTTTACTCAAATCAAAACATGCTTTTCAAAATATGCGTGTGGTCAAAAAATTTACTTTTCGACACATAACTGCCTTGTCAAGGATATCAGAATGTCAATGAAATCCAAAAGATTATTGGGTAAAGAATAAGAATAGATTTGGGAATGTCCAGGTATGTTGTGGACAAGACTGAGAGACAGTTATAGACGCTCTGGCCACAGAATTTCTGAAGGGCGTCATATACATAATGAATGTATGCAAGTGTGCATGAATGCAGGTATGTGTAAGTGCACACACACTCACACGAACAGACACACATAATACAGTACACACACAGACAGGCTCTCTCCTAAAGGAGAGGATTGTATGTATTTCATACTTGTTGATATACGTTTAATATGTATACAAATACTTTTGTGGCATAGATATTTCCCCTTGATGATATAGACATATTTGAGTAGCAGACAAAGATGATAGTTAGTCTCAGTGCTCTGTGCAGTGTGTGTTTGTTGGTGTGTGTGTGTGTGTATGTTTGTTTGTATATTTGTATAGAAATATCATATAACTTAATATGATATATCCAATGTTAAATGTCCAGTGTTTATGTTTTTTGAGTTTTATCTTGCAATTTGCACATCTGGAGAGGTAGTCAGACTGTGTTCAAAATAGCACCCTATTCTCTATACAGTGCACTGGCCAAAATTAGTGCACTATATAGGGAATAGGATGCCATTTCAGACACAACTATGTTTTCAGCCAGGTTGCACACACACACAGAGCTGAAACACCATTTTACTGAATTGTAGCAGTTATTTAACAAGTGTGCTCCATGCTGATTGTCTCCAACCCTCTCGGCTCTGCTCCTCATTGGACCACCACACTGTCACTCACACCTGTGGCATGTCCAAGTCCCACCCACTTGTTGGGAGTTTGGTTGAGAGACATTGTGGAGCTGGGGGTGCGGCCACCAGCAGGTACACCTGTTGAGCTCTCTGATTGGCCACGATTTTCAGGCGTGCTTAGGTGGTAGAAGATGTGGCAGAGGACCATAAGTATGTAGAAGTTGCTTCTAACCACTGATCTCGGGTTCAGATGTTTAGTTCATCCGCTTAATGGTTAGTGTTAGGAGTGGGTGGAGGCCAGAAGAGGCTGGTGGGAGGAGTTATAGGCGAATGGGCTCATTGTAATTGATGGAATGGAATATTGGAACGGAGTCAAACATGTGGTTTCCATATGTTTGATGTGTTTGATACTGTTCCATATATTTCATTCCAGCCATTCCAATGAGTCTGTCCTCCTATATCTCCCCCCCACTAGCCTCCTCTGGTGTAGGCTAATCTGATCCTAGATCTGTGGTTAAGAACAACTCCTACGTGGAGCATGGCGAAATAGGAAGATGGATGTGGGTTATCGGCGTGGTGATGGACAGATGGATGTGTGACTTGGATGGATGGATGGATGGATGGATGGATGGATGGATGGATGGATGGATGGATGGATGGATGGATGGATGGATGGATGGATGGATGGATGGATGGATGGATGGATGGATGGATGGATGGATGGATGGATGGATGGATGGATGGATGGATGGATGGATAAAGACAGATGGATGGTGGTGGTGAGTGAGTGTAGGTGTATATAGTATAGTGAGTATACACACCCCGTATAGGTTTGAAAATGCTTTATTTTTTATAATAAAACAGGGTTTCTCAGATCAACAACGGCAGTGCATTTTCATTTTTTATTTTATAACATTGTTTTATTATATCTTATAGAGGTAGTTTATGAATATGTCTATGTCTGTGTGTGTGTGTGTGTGTGTGTGTGTGTGTGTGTGTGTGTGTGTGTGTGTGTGTGTGTGTGTGTGTGTGTGTGTGTGTGTGTGTGTGTGTGAGAGAATATTTTTGTAAGTGCAGGATGGGTATAGTAATGACTGTTCCTTCTAGAGCTTCACCAAACTGAGTAAAATAGCAGGTATTTAAACCATTAGATACAGATCTCATATCTAATAATTTGATCATGCTGTTGTTGCAGGAGTTTCCCTGCACAGCAAGAAATAAGGCTTGATTTGCCCTAATGAAAAATGTATCAACCCCTATAAAATAAATATATTAAAAATGCACATTTGCTACAGGATGTTGCTGCAGGATTATTTTCCTGATGTATGAAACTGGCTCAAATTAAGATACGAAATCTATATATGGTTTTGCATTCATACACATTGAACTAAAATGAGACCTTGGTTGAGTTACCCCTCTTAAACTCTCATTATGGGAAAATACAGCAAAACAATGACAAACACACCACTCACCAATCAAACCCTACATCATGGCAGTTGTGTATGGGCTGCTTTCCAATAGCAATAGTCAGACAACAAGCATACATTAGAACCCGTTAGAGTTTACTTCCTCTCCCTTTGTTGGCCAGCCAGAGATGGGGGTGAAGCTGTGTTTCGAGAGAGCAAACTAGTTAAAAGCCTTTCCTCTCATCTCTCTCTCTGGCTGGCTATAACATGTAAATCATTCCTTCTAGAAGCTCTCTGCAATAAAATCCAAAATAAAGAGCTGCTTCCACACACAAACACACACACACACAGACACACACAGACACACACACAGACAGACATACAGGCTCTCACACACACACACACACACACACACACATACATACATACAGGTTCACACACACATCCTTCAAAGAACTCAGCCAGACATTAACATACCAGCCTAGTCATTTTAGCACCTTTCAATTCCTATTAAGTTGTTGCAGTTGCACGGCCTGCCATTAAAAAAATTCAGGGAGATTTTCATATATGCAGTGACAGACTGTCCAGTATGGACTACAGGACCCATTATGCTACACCCACTAGTAACCTCTAACCTCTGACTCTTAGTTCAGGTACCCATGGCCAGCCAGCCTCTGTCATACCCTCTCTAGAACCTCAGCAGCCAGTTAGTTAGTTTACCCTCAGCAACCGCTAGCTACCTTCTATTAATGGCCTGGCCTTACATGTGCAACTGCCTTTTCCTTCCCACTAGCACACTTTCCTTCCACTCTCTAGTTCCCACACACACACTCACTTTTTATTTTCTGTTAGAGACAGATTAAGTAAACAGTGTTCATGCTCCAGTGGAGATGTTTGCTTGTTGAGATGAGTGTTAAGTGAACCCAGAGATTCACTGCATTTCTTGTTTTAGGCGTAAACAAAACAAACACACAGACACACACACACACATATACAGGAAGTCACATTCACCCGATCTGCAATGTCTGCTTAGGTGAGCTTCACAATCAAAGCAGTGTGTCAGGTTAGTTGGAGAGGTGAGAATCGTAGTGGGCAGGACATGTAGGTGGTAGAAGACAGGTAGGTGGTAGAGGACAGGTAGGTGGTAGGAGATAGGTAGGTGGTAGAAGATAGGTAGGTGGTAGGAGACAGGTAGGTGGTAGAGGACAGGTAGGTGGTAGAAGACAGGTAGGTGGTAGAAGATAGGTAGGTGGTAGGAGACAGGTAGGTGGTAGGACAGCACTCAAAGTAAGGGACATGCAGTCAGGAGATTTAGCCTTATTAATAATAATACAATATAGTGGACAGTTTTATGGTTGTAGTAAGGTTGTATTCAAGTTGTTAAGGTTGTAGTAAGGTTGTATTCACGTTTTTAAGGTTGTAGTGAGGTTGTATTCAAGTTGTCCTAAGATTGTGTGAGGTTGTATTTAGATGAAGGAGGGGACAGCAGAGCTTGTGGCAATTACACATTGTTATTTTTTTTTGTTTAGTTTTTTTTATTTCTAGTTCAGGAAATCCCAGGTAGTCCCAGTTCTTATCTGTCAGGATAAAGATTCCCGTTGCCCATGGAATCATATAATTTTTCTCTCCCATTGTTGTGTCATGTGAATATAGCATTATCCCTGTCTGATGTGTGTTAGCCATGTACTGTACCTGTCTTTGTCCGTACCCCATTACTGTGCCCCTAAAATGTCTTCAATTTCATTTGCCTCACACTAGACAGACTTCTAGAACTCAGGAAGGGTTAGTGCAGAGTGGGTGGATAAGAATGGAGATTGAGTGAGCATGTTGCCTGTGTGTTGAGAAGAAAGAAAACAAAAATAATGGGTGATATCAGAAAGAAAGGCAGACACAGCCTGGCTAGGGAGAGGTGTACTGTACTGGCTAGGGAGAGGTGTTCTGTACTTGTCCTTGGAGAGCCTGGCTAGGGAGAGGTGTACTGTACTTGTCCTTGGAGAGCCATTATTGGGATGTTTGTGGTGTTGTGAGGGAGAGGTGAAGGAGAGGTGACATGGTAGTACCATGATGTCAGTGGTAGAGGAATGTATGTAGTGATGACATAGAGTGTCTCCCTGCCCTGGGGCTGTTGGCTTTCTGGTGGATTTACAATGTTTATCAGCCTCTGGTGAAGTAAGTGGGCATTCCTGTTCCATTAGAAAGACATGGGTGCTCTGTGTTAGTACTCCTGGCCTCTGTCCAGTTTCTACTGTGTGGTGTGTTACTCATCTGCATTGTCTCTCAACACTCTCAACACTCTTTGACCAAGGCTAGTTGCATACAGGTATGTGGAAATATGTGTGTGTACACATTTTTGTTTAAACTTGAGATGAGGTTGTCCCCACCAGCCTTTCGTAATTATGTTGTTTATTTTCTGTGCGCGTGTGTATATGCGCTCGTGTGTGTGTGACTGCGTGTGTGTGTGTGGTGTTCTCTCCTATGGACTTTGAGATCACTAGCCCTAACCCTCATAAGGTCCAGAGAGAAAAGACAGATAACAGAGTTATTATAACCTCATATATTTGTGGGGACCACTTTTGTAAAACCAACCAATAAAGATGCACATTTAAAGTAGCCGACTAACGGCGTAGACTTGATACTGTTTCAGCACTTTCTAAACCCAGAGGTAAAGGTCTGGTCTAAACCCTCATCTCGGACCAAGGCCTTTCCCAGAGGTATAACATTCATTAATTAATTCAATACAGATAGAGAATGAGAGAGAGAGAAAGAGAGAGAGAGAGAGAGAGAGACCGAAAAAACCCGAAAAAACAGACAGGCGAAAGAGATGGAGAGAATTTTTTTGCACATGGCCTTGTTGTAAACAGTAGTGTTTCCTATCTTTGCTCCATTTCGCCTAGCGTCCGGCACGTTCTTGGGTCCAACGAGTTAAGACGCTAGGCGGTTTCCTGGTTCCACATTACTAACCAGGAAGTACCTTTCTCATGGACGCACCCTCTTTTTTTGTGTTCAGTTTGGTCCTATTGTATAATATACATTTGCTCTCTTTATTTACTTATATTTTCTGAATAGGATCTTTTCTTGTCTTAGTCTCCTTTGTAGCACTCGACTCTGTCAGGAGACGTGATTGGACGTCTGTTTGAGGAATGTGTCATGTGACTTTGTGACAAGCCTCCTCATTGGAGGAGCACACACAGCTAACCTTGTCTTTTTATTGGCTTATTTACTTCTTGCACAAATGACAAATATAACGAATGTTGGTGTGAGCTTCAGCGTTTTGAAAAGAAAAGGCATGTTTTGTTGTTTTTATTGTTTATTGCCATGTTGTTTTTTTGTTTTATTTTTGGCAAAAAAAAGAGAATGGGTTTTAGCACCTTTTGTGTTTAAACTGAACAGAATTCAATCAGGATTCCTTTGTTCAAACTTGACTGTTGTTTGACGTCTTGTCAATAAATGTCCGTACCGCTGGATAATAAACTCAGGCAGAGAAAACTTCAATACGCCCATTAACCACATGGTTAAGTCTTCGTCGTCGTCGTCGTTGCCCCCCCACCCCTCCCCCGATTTAATGTTGGTGGGCTGTTTGATATGGGATATTATTACTATGATTAGTTATTATATTTATATAATAAATATATCAATATAATTTATTGTATGGATTATTATGATTAGGATTCTTATTATACTGTTATATGCTGGAGATGGCTATGTGCTCTCAGTGTGGGTTTAGAAATTAAAAGCATGGGTTGTCCTGGTCCTGCAGTGGGACCATCATCCAGCACCTCTATCTTTATCCCACTCTATCTATAACGACCAGCTGACAGACACTTACTCACTCACTCAAAGATACAGCCTTTTCTGTGCACTCTGACTTCTCACCTTTGACCCCTACACACTCTGAAGCCCAGAGAAGGGTCTTCTGTCAGCTTGGGTCCAGTAAATGTTGTCTACTGGTCAGAACACATAGCCTTGTGGCTAAAGACATGTCTGGGAGTGGGACTCTCTCTGTTGACCTTTGGTTTGGCTGCTGGTCAAACTGGACATGTGGAGACATAAGCGGAGAGTGGCATCCGCATTGCAGGCTGCCAGTCACACAGTGAACTGAGACACAACACAAGGACTGGCAAGGCATGCAAAGACTTGGACATGATGAGAGATGGAGACAATCAGAACCAACCAACAACCAACTCATGTTATATAGATGCTTTACTCCATCACCACCAACCCCAGTGTTTGTCACTGACCTCTATAGCAATCCAAACTGTGAGTGTATGTATTTGAGATCTGTAAGAACAAGAAAAAAAGAAAAGAAGACTTGAAATATCTTAAAGAAATGGGCATATCAATTTTAAATGTTGCCAATGAATGCTCTACAAGATATTGTAGTTCTGTAATATAATATTTCACACAAAAGTACAAAGCCCCTACATCCCCACTCCTCAACCCAACTGACAATGTTTGAAAAAAGGGGGTAATAGAAAAACTGAGGTGAGTTTGTATCAGTGAGTTCTGGAATGGCAGAAACAGGAGCTCCCCCTAGTGTCTGCCCAGTGACATGATACCACACTACTCCCTACTATCCTGTTGGACAGTGTCATCTCTTAACGAGTTGAGATGGAGAGAAAACAATGGGTGTTCATTACAACTTGTTACGCACGCATTTCCAACCTCCTGGTTCTTTTTGCTGTTGTTGTTTTTAATGTTTATTTTCCCACAGTCCATTTTGTTGATAGAATCAAAACAGGTAAACAGATTGTATTGTAAGAGGATACGGGAAGAAGGCTGACAGATGGCGTCATTTTCATCTCACAGTCCAAACGCATTGTTTGCAGCCGGCAATACATTAGTATCCCTCGTGGACCGGTTCGTACCTAAAATACAGCAGGTTAGGAGAACTGACCTGGCAGGTTAGGATAATTAAGGTTAGGGAAATGATTAGGCTTAGCTAAAATGCTAAAATTGTCCCTGACTCGACTCGAACATATTTAGCTACTACCAGTTCTGCCCTGAGAACAGTCTTGTTGGTTTCCACTAATGCAATGCTGCTAATACAGCAGGTGTAAACGAAACAGAACCCCTGGTCTGATAGTTTCAACTTGATTGGCTGAACGCGACACAACATCCATGATTAGCATTTAGCCACTCTAGCATGGTGCTGGAAAACGGTACGCATATTTACTCATTTTTTCCGCCTTCTCGAGATTAAATACATTTAAAAAGGAAACCGAAGCCTCTGCAGCCTGAATGGAGAATGTTTTAGATACGAACCGGCTCACAAGGGATACTAATGTATTGCCGGCTGTGTACAATGCGTTTGAACGGCAAGACGAAAATGACTCAATGTCGCCATCTGCCGGCCTTTGGGATGGGAAGAAGCAACAGAGGTCATTCCAATGGAAGGAGTGGTCTAATGGATGTAAAGACATTGCAGTAGTAGCTAGGCTTTGTTCCCATGTCAATACTAGCATACCACTAAGGATCCAGGCCCAATACTTTGCTTCATTCTTAACAGTATGCTAGTGGGGATGTTGGACAGAGCTCTAGTCCCAGTGCCTAGTATACAGGTGTTGAGGATGTTGTCGTAATGAGATTAAGTCGTCCATTGGGGAGGACATGGAGGATGTTTTTACGTTTCTTCTCACTTGATTCTGGGAAGAAAAATGCATAGATGTAGAAACTCTAGATTGGCCACAGTGTGATAATAGTGGTTGGACGTATATGTGAGCTATATGTTCATATTGGATATAAGAAGAGTCAAACATGATGACTAGGTGTTTGAGTTTTCCCTGACCATGTGACTTTGACAAGGAAAATCTGGTCAGATCACATATTCAGGAGAAACTCAGGGCCCCAATGATAATACGTTTAAATCAAGGGTTTTTAGAGCATATTGTAAATTGTATGTGAAATATTACAGGAGCCATGTTAGAAAGTGTCAATGTGAAAGTATGTTGAGCCAAATCTAGGTATTGTATGTCCATGATGTGGACACTGAGGATTATGGCCTGTATCAAGTGGAGGTCTTTGGAGAGGGGAAAATGGTTTGTACCACACTCAGCAAAATATGAAACCACACAAAGTGCATACAGGCTTTATATAGTTAGGAGCAGTTATTGGGGAAAAGAGAAAACCTTTCTTCTTTTGTTTTGTTTCCATACTCTGTAATTTGTGTAAAATATTGTACTTGCACTAGCTTTTTATATATACAATTTTTTTTTTTTTAAAGGTTACAATTTAAATTCTATTTTCTAATTGTGGTGTGTCTATTTGTAGGATACACTCAAGTCTCAAATTTCTTGGATTTTATGGTTATTTTCTTTGATGGTGCTTGCAGGTTTTCTAGTTAGAATTAATTTCATTATTATTACGAATAATAAAACAATATTTGTGAAGAAATTTGTTTAAAAAAAAATGTCTGTATACCAGTTCAAGTGTATTGTTTCAGTATACACAAACTAATAAAATAACAGTGCCAATGCAATTTCCGGCCTTTTGATTACCGTTAACATTTAGCGTGTTTGCTAGCCAAAACTAATTCTGTGGCACTCGTTTCCAGAAGCATTCTTCAGTAACTACGAGAGGAATGTACAGTACAGTAGACAACACATCTGTGGCTTGTTTTGTCTACAGAGGTTCTGTAGAAATAGCGCTCTACTGCCAGCAAACATGCCGTTACAATTATCCTCTACATCCAACAAACACGTAGCTAGATGTTTCTCATCAAAAAAAGGCCTTCCATTTCACATTCAAACTGTGTAACCTTGGCTGACATTTTAATTCTATTAACACACACACCCATGCGTCAGGCACACACATGCGCACACAAAAACACCCACACGCACCCGACACAGGCACACATACACACACACACTACATATCTACTCACTGCATGTTCTCTATGTGTACAGAAATGTTCTTCCAGTGAGTCCTAGGCACACGGTGTACTGTAAAGTTGTTAATGGCCTGTGGGTGTAGGCAGACAGACAGACGTGGCTGTCTGGAGTATCATTATGCATTAGACCTGGGCTCATTCATTTGAGTTAGTGTCAGTGTAGAGGACTGCACTGAGAACAGATCAGGGACCAATAAACTCTGTTACTACGTCTGCTGACTACAACCAGGCCAGACTTGCCATTAATGGTTGGATGTGTTCCACTATGTGTTACCTTTAGTTAACTAGGCAAGTCAAACAAATTCTAATTTCTAATGACGGCCTACCTACAGGGGCAGCCCCTGGAGCAAATTAGGGTTAAGTGCCTCGCTCAAGGACACATCGACAGGTTTTTTCACCTTGTCGGCACTATATCCACTAGCATAGACTACTACTTAGAACGTAGCAACGTATTGGGCTTGCATTGTAAGTAGTGTGTTCGTATGGATACATATCGAGACCCTGTGCATGCTTGCAATTGAACGGAGTCTGAATCGCTCACAAACCACATTCTTCTGCGGCTATTATCCTCAATATGAAAAATGAAGACATTAATTACTGCATCAATGCTTATTACTTGCATGCAGTGTTCCACAGTTTCAACAGCTGAACAAACACAGCTCTTATCCCGGATATGTTCACGTTTATTCACGTCAAAGAACACTCAAATACTTTTTGGGAACGCTATTACTATTACAGCAGGAAGGCTACAGTATGTTTGTTTGTTTTACAGTAGTGTTTAATCCTTGAATGTTCCAGTACAGTAATACAGTGATGTAATAAGTTAACCCAACAGCAGTGTAATACAGTGATGTAGTATGTTAACCCAACAGCAGTGTAATACAGTGATGTAGTAAGTTAACCCAACAGCAGTGTAATACAGTGATGTAGTAAATTAACCCAACAGCAGTGTAATACAGTGATGTAGTAAATTAACCCAACAGCAGTGTAATACAGTAATGTAATAAGTTAACCCAACAGCAGTGTAATACAGTGATGTAGTAAGTTAACCCAACAGCAGTGTAATAAAGTGATGTAGTAAGTTAACCCAACAGCAGTGTAATACAATGATGCAGTAAGTTAACCCAACAGCAGTGTAATTGTTACCCAGAAATGATTTGATATTGAGATAAAAATGGCTGCATTGGACCTTTAATATTATCAGTCTAGAGAGGGAATCGCCAGGTAAAGCACTCAAAGCCAGCATGCAGTTATTGCAATATCTAAGTAATATCCACTGAGTATGGACAGAGTAGTAAGGTTTCAAGCAACCCTAATCTGCAGAGCAGGCTGAATGTTTTAAATCATGTTCTTATAATATTACTCATAATTTTACATAAGAACCAGATGTGCAGAGCATGTTACAACAGAGGTCCTGAGAGAAACACATTTGTAGTGATGGTGGTAGGTGTGTGTGTTTTCATGTTTGTGTGTGTGATTAGTGGAACATGGTGCTGGCCTGCTGTGTGACTCTGATAAATGTGGTTCTGCGACTGAGCTCTTTCAGTTTGGCAGCTCCTACGTAGGTACAGGTAGAGCGAAGTCCCCCCAAGATATCTCTGATGGTGTTCTCTACGTCTCCTCTGTAAGGAACCTCCACCGTCCGACCCTCTGACGCCCTGCAGAGGGAGGAGAACATCAGCACCAACTCAGTATATCTGATAACGCTGAGACAATGTTCAAGCAACATCATGGTGACGTTACTGATCATGATTACAAATCATTTTTATGGAGAGGACACTTAAATATTGCCTTTTACATCACATTGGTGGCAGCAGTGGGATTTTGAATAACAAAGGTGGGTAAAATGAATGTATACAAAACAACCAAAGAAACCATGAAACTTACATCAACAAGTTCAATGTCCTTAGCACTGATTCCCCATCTGCCCACTTGCAGTAACATTCAACAGGTCATTTAGCATGCTCTTGCCCATATTGACTGATAGTGGTTTGTAGGTGGCTGTTTCTCACCTGTACTCAGCCACTCCCCCTACATATTTTTTCATGGCAGTGTCGGAGCTCATCCCATAGAACAGCTTGACCTTCTTGCCATCCTTCTCGACGACCTCACCCAGACACTGGTCGTGTCCCGCCAGCATGCCCCCCATCATCACAAAGTCAGCCCCTGCCCCTGTGGATGAGGATGGAAGCCAATCAGCAACCAGCCATCGACAAGATCAGGTAGTTCAAAATGTTTTCTTCTTATTGAACAAGGCCCTGCTGTTAATACATAGTCTAACGACCATTCACACTCAATGTACTAACGGCAGTTATGAGGTCAGGTGGTTCTGTTAGGACAGGGGAGTCAAACTCATTCCATGGAGGGCCTAGTGTCTGCTGGTTTTATGTTTTTTCCTTTCAATTAAGACCTAGATAACCAGGTGAGGAGAGTTCCTTACTAATCAGTGACCTTAATTAATCAATCAAGTACAAAGGATGAGTGAAAACCCGCAGACACTCGGCCCTCCATGGACTGAGTTTGACACGTGTGTTAGAGGGTCCACATACCGAAGGCTTTAGCCACGTCACCTGGGCAACTGCAGCCACCATCCTGTGTAAGAGAAAGTCATTGTTGGTGTTGTCCAGCTCTTAGATTTGAATGTGGCACTTTCAAAAATGGTTTGTATTTACAGTGCCACATCATGCAGAAATCATGTTTGCTTCTTTCCCTGGCATAGTGACACACCATTGCAAGACTGATACTGCCCTCTAGAGGTAACATGTTGCTACAGAGATTATTGAGCCAAAATGGGTTTGTCATGGCTGCTTCTGTATTACTAACGAATAGAGAAATGCCTCAAACAACTTGACATCCAATATTTTTTTTTGGGGGGGGGGGGGGGGGGGTCTCACTGAGATAATATGTCCTTTGAGGCCGTGGGCGGAGTCTGCACACTCGATGACAGCGCTGAGCTGAGGGTAGCCCACCCCAGTCTTGATACGGGTGGTACACACTGAGCCTGTCAATAGAGAGATTCATTATTACATATCAAATAAGTTAATTAATACATTTTATTTAACCTTTATTTAACTAGGCAAGTCAGTTAAGAACAAATTCTTATTTACAATGACAGCTTAGCTACAGGTTCACCCCCTGGAGCAAATTAGGGTTAAACGCCTTGCTCAAGGACACCAACAGGTTTTTTACCTTGTTGGCTCAGGTATTCGAACCAGCAACTTTTCAATTACTGGCCCAACGCTCTAATCACTAGGCTACCTGCCCCATACATGCACCATAATATAGTCTAAAAGTCTCCCATAGACTTTATATTGTAATTCCTCACCCCAGTCATTACAACATCCCCTTATGCTGCATTAGAGCATTTATTGAATGTCTTTGTTTATTGCCCAAAGCAGTTAGTGAGCTTGGCAAATGTAGAGATGGAACAGATGTGGACAGTCTTCTTGCCTCCAGAAACATTTAGATTGATGCACCCTCTTGTCCCCTGGGGGGAATGCTAAGATTGATGCACCCACCTTGCCAGGGGGAACACTTAGACTGACGCACCCACCTGGCCCAATACCCACTTTGATGATGTCAGCGCCAGAGAGAATGAGTTCTTCCACCATCTCCCCTGTCACCACGTTGCCAGCCTGCAGACAGACACACAGAAACACAGACACACACAACCTTCTAACCTTCATGACCTTTTAGAAGGAACAACCTCCTAACCTTCATGACCTTTTAAAAGGAATAACCTCCTAACCTTCATGGCCTTTTAGAAGGAACAACCTCCTAACATTCATTACCTTTTAGGAACAACCTCCTAACCTTCATGACCTTTTAGAAGGAACAACCTCATAACCTTTATGAACTTTTAGAAGGTACAACCACACACCCTCCATGACCTTTTAGAAGGAACAACCTCACACCCTCCATGACCTTTTAGAAGGAACAACCTCATAACCTTTATGAACTTTTAGAAGGTACAACCACACACCCTCCACGACCTTTTAGAAGGAACAACCTCACACCTTTCATGACCTTTTAGAAAGCACAACCTCACACCTTTCATGACCTTTTAGAAAGCACAACCTCACACCTTTCATGACCTTTTGATATACTCCATGCAAACATGAAGCAAGCAGAAGACATAAACAACCACATGAAACTGTTGTGGTTGACTAAAGCTGTGTTTACACATTCAGCCCAATTCTGATATTTTGCCCAGCTATTGGTAGATGCAATGGCTACAATGGGCACAATCAGAATGTGGATAAGATCAGGTCAAAGGACGCATGTTAGAACCAGGTATAAACAAGGCTTAACAATCAATGGTAACTATCAAGTGCTCAAGACTTAAATGGCAACCTATTTCCTGATTATTTGCCAGCTATAGCTAGATCATGATGTGGACACATGGTACATATAAACCTGTATTAAACTATATTAATTTTGTATATCTGTATTCATGTTTGCTCAGGTGTATTATTAATAAATGAAAAACATTTGATCACAAAACATTAATGCTGACAAACTAAAATCCATAACTCCATAAAGAATAGTTCAAATCTCATCTTACCATAATGGTGTGTTTGGGGAACTTGTCCCTGACGGTTTTCACGAACTCCACAAAGTACTCTGAGTAACCGTTGGCAACGTCCAGACAGATGTATTTTATGTCAGGGATAGCCTCCAGGATCTCACACAGTCTCTCTAGATCAGCCTTACTGCTGCCAGAGCTGGCCGCTATGTGCTGGAGGTCAACAATAAAACAATGCAGTATGAGCAATTCATTCAATTATATCACTATATTTATCCGCATAGACGGTGTTCACACCATGGGGGACATGAAAGAGTATCTGTGGGGACTTCCTCTTTTACCTCTAAGCATTCTGGGTGGTTGACTGCAAAGGTCTTCCACTCATCAAGTGAGTAGTGCTTCTGCATGGCCGTGAAGAGTGTGTGCTGGAGGGAGATATGGAGAGAGAGTCAGTCTGTCAGTCATTCCGTCCGTCCGTCTGTTTATCCATCAGTCAGTCAGACTGTCAGAGTGGGATGAATGTGAAAAGATGTCAGTGTGTTACACTCACCTTGCTGAGGACCCGGGCCATCTCAAAGGTCCCTGTGGTGTCCATGTTGGCAGCGATGATGGGGATGCCATGATAGGTCTGCTTAGAGTTACGGAATGTGAACGTCCTTGCCAGGTCAACCTGAAGGCAATGAGATAGAAGTTGATTTAGCATGCAGACACAAGTGGACATCAAGCCAGGGTTAGGGTTAGTGCCATCCTGTCGTCATGTGGATGACATATTTTTAGAGGAAGTCTAAGTACAGCACATCATGCAGGCAAAAAACATCTGTTTATTAAAACATCCTTATAACTTGCTGAAGGGTTGAAGCTACCTGATTCTACCTGAAACCAATCTACTGAATGTTAATCCCCCTGCCACAATTTGCAGGCCAAGGCCTTTGACAAACAAACACAATAGGATGGGTTACATACTGTACAGAAGCGTGAGGGTGTAGCTTCAGGCTTTATCCAACTCACAATATGTGTCTGTGCTGCTGAGATAGAGAGCACTTCACTGTGTTGAAGGGGATGTGCTGAATCATTTAGATTAGCTCTGGCAGCCTGTAACCGGACCCCTTGTGATGTCAGAGAGCGAGACAGAGAGAGACAGAGAGAGAGAGAGAGAGTGAGAAAGAGAGAGAGAGAGAGAGAGAGAGAGAGAGAGAGAGAGAGAGAGAGAGAGAGAGAGAGAGAGAGAGAGAGAGAGAGAAAGAGAGAGAAAGATATATATATACACATAATATTATAAGAACATGGGAGTTATATATATATATGGAGAGAGAGAGAGAGAGAGAGAGAGAGAGATAGAGAGAGAGAGAGAGATAGAGAGAGAGAGAGAGAGAGAGAGAGAGAGAGAGAGAGAGAGAGAGAGAGAGAGAGAGAGAGAGAGAGAGAGAGAGAGAGAGAGAGAGAGATTGACCAAGGGTATCAGGTACTGCACAGCTCAAAGCTCTGTCTACTCAGCGGCAGGTGGTTTGGTTTGTTCTTATCTAGGAGCTCAGTTGGTTGGAGAGTGACTGACTGGTTTAAACCTGGGCCTCTAAGAAGGACATCAGTCATAGCTTGACACCAGTAAGTGTTTGCTGATCAATAGCTAATATTTATTTAAATCCCACCAAAAGTGAATATAATTTCTGTTGAAATTGCCAGCCTCCTCTTCATTTCACAGACAGCACTTAATGTTTCATCTCCCTCTCCACATTAAATGAAACATTTCATAGCCCCACATTTCATTACGCCAGATTACATGTCCAGTCAAGGAGAGATGGGGCTGGGCGGTGAGAGAGGTGAGAGTGTGAATTACCAATGTTCTGGTTAGAGCAAAAAACTCCCTCTGCCTCTGCTTTGTTGCTGTGAATTCCTCCCAGCAGGAAATCGATAAGTCACAGAGTGTTTCCTGTGAACTCCACCTGTGACTGGACATCAACTAGTCTCTCTGTTTAATGGGGTTTCTGTGGATTGTGTCTCTTTATTTTGCTTCACCTGGACTAAAGCTAGAAAGCAGGGAGGCTAGGAGGAGGGGGGTTGGGGTTGGTGCAGGGAGACTCGGAGCTGGGCTTGGGGGTTGGGATTGGAGGAGGGAGGCTGGGATGCTGGGAGCTGGGCTGGGGGGGGTTGAGATTGGAGCAGGGATGCTGGGGATGCAGGTCAGTCTATCACTGCAGGCCCATTAAACACTAGCTTGACAAAGAGGGGTAACCCCAGCCTCCCCACTCCACACCAACCTGGACTCAGGGGTAGACGTAACATATTAAACGTCAATCTTTCTCCCTCCATTTAGTATGATATGTTACATTTCGTATGGTATATATAGATGAAGTCGGAAGTTTACATACACCTTTGCCAAATACATTTAAACTCAGTTTTTCACAACTCCTGACATTTAATCCTAGTAAAAATTCCCTGTCTTAGGTCAGTTAGGATCACCACTTTATTTTAAGAATGTGAAATATGTTAGAATAATAGTTATTATTTATTTCAGCTTTTATTTCTTTCATCACATTCCCAGTGGGTCAGAAGTTTACATACACTCAATTAGTATTTGGTAGCATTGCCTTTAAATTGTTTAACTTGGGTCAAACGTTTCGGGTAGCCTTCCACAAGCTTCCCACAAAAAGTTGGGTGAATTTTGGCCCATTCCTCCTGACAGAACTGGTGTAACTGAGTCAGGTTTCTAGGCCTCCTTGCTCGCACACGCTTTTTTCAGTTCTGCCCACAAATGTTCTATAGGATTAAGGTCAGGGCTTTGTGATGGCCACTCCAATATCTTGACTTTGTTGTCCTTAAGCCATTTTGCCACAACTTTGGAAGTATTCTTGGGGTCATTGTCCATTTGGAAGACCCATTTGCGACCAAGCTTTAACTTCCTGACTGATGTCTTGAGATGTTGCTTCAATATATCCACATACTTTTCCTTCCTCATGATGCCATCTATTTTGTGAAGTGCACCAGTCCCTCCTGCAGCAAAGCACCCCCCACAACATGATGCTGCCACCCCCGTGCTTCACGGTTGGGATGGTGTTCTTCGGCTTGCAAGCCTCCCCCTTTTTCCTACAAACATAACGATGGTCATTATGGCCAAACAGTTCTATTTTTGTTTCATCAGACCAGAGGACATTTCTCCAAAAAGTACAATCTTTGTCCCCATGTGCAGATGCAAACCGTAGTCTGGCTTTATTATGGCGGTTTTGGAGCAGTGGTTTCTTCCTTGATGAGCGGCCTTTCAGGTTATGTCGATATAGGACTTGTTTTACTGTGGATATAGATACTTTTGTATCTGTTTCCTCCAGCATCTTCACAAGGTCCTTTGCTGTTGTTCTGGGATTGATTTGCACTTTTCACACCAAAGTACATTCATCTCTAGGAGACAGAACGTGTCTCCTTCCTGAGCGCTATGACGGCTGTGTGGTCCCATGGTGTTTATACTTGCGTACTATTGTTTATACAGATGAACGTGGTACCTTCAAGTGTTTGGAAATTGCTCCCAAGGATGAACCAGACTTGTGGAGGTCTACAATTTTTTTTCTGAGGTCTCGGCTGATTTCTTTGGATTTTCCCATGATGTCGAGCAAAGAGGCACTGAGTTTGAAGGTAGGCCTTGAAATACATTCATAGGTACACCTCCAATTGACTCAAATGATGTCAATTAGCATATCAGAAGCTTCTAAAGCAATGACATAATTTTCTGGAATTTTCCAAGCTTTTTAAAGGCACAGTCAACTTCTGACCCACTGGAATTGTGATATAGTGAATTATAAGTGAAATAATCTGTCTGTAAACAACTATTTGAAGAATTACTTAAAGTTAGCTAGTGTTTAATGGGCCTGTAATTTGTTGTAGCTAATGTCAAGTTAGTGTTTAATGGGCCTGCAGTGATGGACTGACCTACATCCCCATCGTCCCTTCTCCAACCCCTGCCCTCCAGCACAACTCCCAGCCTCCCAGCCTCCCAGCCTCCCAGCCTCCCAGCCTCCCAGCCTCCCAGCCCCCCAGCCCAGCTCCCAGCCTCCCTGCCTCCCAGACCCCCAGCCCAGCTCCCAGCATCCCTGCTCCAACCTCAACGTTAGCTAGGTGGCTAACGTTAGCTAGGCTAGGGGTTATGGTTAGGGGTTATGGTTTATGTCTTATGTAACCATACCAAACGTAACATATCATACTATTTTGAGTGTCACAGATTTAAGTTTACTATGTTACGTCTTTCAGGTCAGGTGTCTTTGAAGTCAGGCTGTCCACACTCACACCCTGACGTCATGCTGCAGTGGAGGGAGGGAGGGAGGGAGGGAGAGAGAGAGAGAAAGAAAGAGAGAGGGAAGGGAGGGAGAGAAAGAGAAGGAAGGGAGAGGGAGGGAGAGAGAAAGGGAAGGGAGAGGGAGGGAGAGAGAGAGAGGGAAGGGAGAGGGAGGGAGAGAGAAAGGGAAGGGAGAGGGAGGGAGAGAGAAAGGGAATGGAGTCTCCACTTTAGCATCTCCTCTTAGGCCATGCTGTGTGATATAGCTGCCATCTCCTGTCACATCTCAACACTGATCCCAACTGCTGCTGCAGTCTTTTTCCTTCCTCTTCTGCTGCAGGCTATCCAATCCATAGTACTAGGGCGTGGCTGATTATCTGTTCATCATTATATGTACATGATATGTCCATCCATACATTCAATACTGAAGTCTCAGTGTTAAATTGGAAGATATTATGCATAATGATATACTGTAGATGTGATGTGTAGTGGAGCTCAGCTGTTAACAGTGTGTTATAAGGCAGAATCTGTATCACCCGGTGGCTGTCCAGAGAGACAGTAGAATACTACAGCAGAGAATAGTAGAGCTGCCTGGCCGCAGGCACTGAATGAATGAACGCTGAACAGATGGGCGAAACATTTTTAATGTACTCCCATGGTACACTCCACTGTGTCTAGTACTCTACAGCAGATATGCATGTGTCCTATCACATCTGTTGACCCTTGGATGTGTGTATTAAATGGTGTGTGTGTGTGTGTGTGTGTGTGTGTGTGTGTGTGTGTGTGTGTGTGTGTGTGTGTGTGTGTGTGTGTGTGTGTGTGTGTGTGTGTGTGTGTGTGTGTGTTGTGTGTGTGTGTGTGTGTGTGTGTGTGTGTGTGTGTGTGTGTGTGTGTGTGTGTGTGTGTGTGTGTGTGTGTGTGTGTGTGTGTGTGTGTGTGTGTGTGTGTGTGTGTGGTTATCTCTGTGTGTTATTCCGGTAGGCCCTCTGCATGTGGAAAATGCTCTGCAGGACTATTTTTAAACTGATTTTCCAAGAAGCGTCCTCCTGTCTCTTGTTGCCCCCAACATTAACACACAGTAAACCCTGATACCAAACTACATGGTTTAGTGTCTGTGGTTTTTTTTAGGACCCAAAACCAAGGTAAGAGCTGTACCACAGGCCTAGACTGGGCTACTGGCTCCTGTCTTGACTGTATGCTTCTACACAGCAGGCCTAAAACAAACCCTTGTCTCTGTCACCCATGAGAAGGTCACCCACTCCCCTGAATTCCTCTCTCTCTTTCTTGTTCAGATTTATATAATGCACCCATACACAGTCATACATACATTTATAGTGAGTACCCTCGATCTAAATGGCTCTCAAATGAATCAAGTAGTCTGACATGTCCTCCTTATTGAGATACACTAGCCAATTGTAGTTACAGATCAATAACATCAATACCAGCCACTACAACTAGGTAATAAGATGTTCCCTGTAATAATGGCAAGGACACAAACAACACACAGCAAACCCAGAGGAACACAACATACAATTCTCCATCCCCCCTTACCTCCAGTCCCCTACCCCCAGTCCCTTATCCCCAGTCCCCTACCCCCAGTCCTTTACCCCCAGTCCTTTACCCACAGTCCTTTACCCCCAGACCCCTTACCCCCAGTCCCCTACCCCCAGTCCTTTACCCCCAGTCCTTTACCCCCAGTCCTTTACCCCCAGACCCCTTACCCCCAGTCCCCTACCCCCAGTCCCCTTATCCCCAGTCCCTTACCCCCAGTCCCCTACCCCCAGTCCTTTACCCCCAGTCCCCTACCGCCAGTCCCTTTACCCCCAGTCCTTTACCCCCAGTCCTCTACCCCCAGTCCCCTTATCCCCAGTCCCCTAACCTAGTCCCCCATTCTCCAGCCCCCTCCAGGCCTACCTCTGACCTGCTCTTCAGACTGCTCCTCTTGGGTCTGAACAGGACATCCTTAAAGTCCAGTTTGAGGTCTGCATCTACTCGGGGCATGGTTGCTGAGGTTGCTACAATGGAGGCTGAGTTATGGAGGATCACAGAGGACGCTCTTCTGAGGCACCAGGTTGCTGTGGTCTTCGTAGGTCCCGAGCCCCAGCCACCAAACCCGAACCTCCAGGAGCGCAGCGTATTTATAGTGTATGGGGTGCCGTCCCAGCCCAGGCCCACATGGCTTTATTTGGCGTGGCCCTGGACTCTCTTTCCCCTTCCCTCTCTCTCCCTCCTCTCCTCTTCCTTTCTCTCTTTCCCTTTCTCCCTCTCCCCTCCCTTTCCCGCGGTAGAGTGGCAGCAGCAGCCGCGGAGGTGACACACACATATCAACACACACACGCCTTAATGTAGGCATACTGCAGTGAGACTCAGCAGCACTGCAGAACTGTAGAGCACACCTGCTGTCCAGTAGGGGCATTACTCCCTGTGCAGCCCGGAAACTGATATCAATATCCTTAAAGAGAGAGAGAGAGAGAGAGAGAGAGAGAGAGAGAGAGAGAGAGAGAGAGAGAGAGAGAGAGAGAGAGAGAGAGAGAGAGAGAGAGAGAGAGAGAGAGAGAGAGAGAAGAGAGAGAGAGAGAGAGAGAGAGAGAGAGAGAGAGAGAGAGAGAGAGAGAGAGAGAGAGAGAGAGAGAGAGAGAGAGAAACTATAGTCTAATTATAGTCTAACTATAGTCTAACTAATTAGCCCCGACTAACCGGTGCCCCTGCACATTGACTCTGTACCGGTACCACCTGTATATATATATTTTTCACTTTAATGTTTTTTTTTATTTCTTTACCTTTCTTGTTTACATAATACTTATTTTCTACTTAAACTGCACTGTTGGTTAGGGCTTGTAAGTAAGCATTTCACGGCGCATGTGACAAATAAACTGATTTGACACCCTAATTCCAAAATAATTACAATTTATAATTAGACGTTATTGTGTCCTTGACATTTTTGTATCTCAAAACAATTATGATAATTGACTACTAAACATTAACTTTTGCACCCTTATAATAACTGTACAGCAAAGAAAACAGAAGAAAAGGATGGAAAGAGAGAGAGAGAGAGAGAGAGAGAAAATGAGACAGAGAGAGAGAGAGAGAGAGAGAGAGAGAGAGAGAGAGAGAGAGAGAGAGAGAGAGAGAGAGAGAGAGAGAGAGAGAGACGACGGGAAAGATACATATAATTGAGGAGAGAAGAACGGATAGGGAGAGTTTTTTTTTTTTTTTTTTTACCTTTATTGTACTAGGCAAGTCAGTTAAGAACATGTTCTTATTTTCAATGACGGCCTAGGAACAGTGGGTTAACTGCCTTGTTCAGGGGCAGAACGACAGATTGTTACCTTGTCAGTTTGGGGCCTCTTAAATGTTTTTTATGTAACTTCAAATACATACATGTTTTCAATTAGTTTTTTCAAGGCATCACACGTTTCACAATGTGTTTATTACTTTCAAATGGACTTTGTCCACAAGGATCTCACTCTACTTTTAACACACAAAAATGTTACATTAACAATACTAATTGTGGCCACAAGGTGTCACAATAGCTTAAGAAAAACAGCCGTGTGCGCTTCGGTAGGATACTGAATTTTGTAATGCAATGTAGCTTTTCCAGGTACATTTCCTAGATTCAAAATCCAGGGTTGAACTCCTATCTCCTCTACATATAACTGTGATAACCATGATAACCTTACATTATATAAAGTATATAGCCAACTCATGATGGTAATAAGCATCTGATCTTTCACCCTTTTTACTG
The DNA here is from genome assembly GCA_023634145.1 of Thymallus thymallus. Classification (NCBI taxonomy): domain Eukaryota; kingdom Metazoa; phylum Chordata; class Actinopteri; order Salmoniformes; family Salmonidae; genus Thymallus; species Thymallus thymallus. Next base: position 19,543,177 of record CM042395.1, on the reverse strand, counting down.
GATAACCTTCTTACTGTACCTTATCCATAAAGAGACACAGAGACACAGCACCACACTGCTAAAAAGTAGCAATATACAGTGAATCAGCCCATGTCTCAGTCAGCCCATGTCTCAGTCAGCCCATGTCTCAGTCAGCCCATCACTCAGTCAGCCCATCAATAAGTCAGCCCATGTCTCAGTCTGTGTTAAAGAATGTACACCATAAAAAACCTGTGTCAGCGTGTTAGAGTGGAAGTTGTCTCCTTCCTGAGCGGTATGACGGCTGTGTGGTCCCATGGTGTTTATACTTGCGTACTATTGTTTATACAGATGAACGTGGTACCTTCAGGTGTTTGGAAATTGCTCCCAAGGATGAACCAGACTTGTGGAGGTCTACAATTTTTTTTCTGAGGTCTCAGCTGATTTCTTTTGATTTTCCCATGATGTCGAGCAAAGAGGCACTGAGTTTGAAGGTAGGCCTTGAAATACATTAATAGGTACACCTCCAATTGACTCAAATGATCTCCATTAATATGGATTTAGTCCCCTGTTTGCTGCTATAACAGCCTCCACACTTCTGGGAAGGCTTTCCACTAAATGTTGGAACGTTGCTGCAGGGACTTGCTTCCATTCAGCCACAAGAGCATTAGTGAGGTCGGGCACTGATGTTTGGCGATTAGGCCTGGCTCGCAGTCGGCGTTCCAATTCCTCCCAAAGGTGTTTGATGAGGTTGAGGTCAGGGCTCTGTGCAGGCCAGTCAAGTTCTTCCACACCAATCTCGACAAACTATTTCTATATGGACCTCGCTTTGTTCACGGCATCGCTTAGAATTTCATTGTATGCTGCAGCATTAACATTTCCCTTCACTGGAACTAAGGGGCCTCGCCCGAACCATGACAAACAGCCCCAGAACATTATTCCTCCTCCACCAAACTTTACAGTTGGCACTATGCATTAGGGCAGGTAGCGTTCTCCTGGAATCCACCAAACCCAGATTCGTCCATCGACTGCCAGATGGTGGAACATGATTTATCACTCCAGATTTCAATTGCGGCGAGGTTTACACCACTCCATCCGATGCTTGGCATTGAGCATGGTGATCATAGGCTTGTGTGCGGCTGCTCAGCTATGGAAATTAATTTCATGAAACTCCCGACTAACAGTTATTGTGCTGAAGTTGCTTCCAGAGGCAGTTTGGAACTCGATAGTGAGTGTTGCAACCAAGGACAGACGTTTTTTACGCGCTACGCGATTCAGCGCTCAGATGTCCCGTTCTGTAAGCTTTTGTGGCCTACCACTTCCGCTGAGCCACTATTGCTTCAACTTCACAATAACAGTACTTACATTTGACCGGGTCAGCTCTAGCAGGGCAGAAATTTGATGAACTGACTTGTTGGAAAGGTGGCATTGTATGACGGTGCCACGTTGAAAGTCACGTGTCACATCTTCCGTAAGGGGCATTCTACTGCCAATGTTTGTCTATGGAGATTGCATGGCTGTGTGCTCGATTTTATACACCTATCAGCAACGGGTGTGGCTGAAATAGGCGAATTCACTAATTTGTCCACATAGTGTATTTAGAGTTGGTGAACATGCACATGGTCACCACCGCTGCAAGTATGGCCACTGATATAGTGGAGGGAGGGTAAACTCAAGTCATTTTTACCCACCTTTTTATTTTGTGATTATGGTTGTGACGTCCCTCCCACTCTGTCTTCTGGGATCTCCTGTTTGGTAGTCTGCTTGTTGCAGGAGGCCAGTGGGCAGAGCTGGGAGGATCGTCAGGTGATGTTGCGTACCTGGACAGGCTTGACCTGCAGGTTATGAAGGGTATGGCCACATCAGCCAACACTCTCTCTGTTCCCTGACTGGCAGGCTGGCTTCCACCACCTTTTCGTTTTTTTGGTCTGTTTTCACCATAAGACACCCTCTCCACTCATCCACACACTGCAGAAACTACTGATCCTACAGACGTCCACATCTTATGTTACATGTTTGTATTTATTATGATTTAGTTTAATACAGGCATTTCCTTTTTATGTTTAAACATGCATGGTCTCCCTTTATTGTTAGGAACTATGAGCCAGGTCGTAACAGGGTTGACCCATCTATTACAATAGATACATGTTTTTGCATTAGGGTTTAGCCATCGTTTCTTTACCACGTCATTCGTAAGTATCACTGCAATAAATATCCAGTGTAAGAACCAGCCTAGTGTACTTTACAGAATGTACACCATATAAACCTGCGTCAGCAAGTTGGACAAGATGAGACTTCAGATGTGTGTGTGTGTGTGTGACACTGTAAAGATTGAAAGATGTAGCTGGAAGTGCACTCGGTTATTGCTGGTTGTGTGTGTGTGCATGCGTGTGCATGCGTGTGCATGCGTGTGTGTGCGTGCGTGCGTGTGTGTGTGTGTGTAAGTACTGGGGAGTAGGTCCGTGACAGACATCTTTAGTCAAGCCAAGTAGCTGAGAACAGAACAGATGGTTTGAATTGTCTGCGTGGAGAACATTTTGTACCCTTAGGTATTTTTTCTATTTTTCCCTATGAACTCCATTCTCCTGTCAAAGAACCACACAGAGGAGAGACATGCTTAGGCCATTACTGTGTCACTGACAGAAGAGTCGTGGGTTGGGGAATCTATTTGATTGAAACGACTCTCTGCAAACTATGATTGAAAACAACGTTAAAAGATAATCATATATCATTCAAAAATCTTTAAATGCTGTGCAGAACATTCCTGTCTCTATGCATTACTTCAACCCTAGAGACCAGGGTTCAATCCCCGTGTCCACTCTACATGGAACCCACAATGGTTCTACTTTGTTCTAAGAGTGTAGAGACCAGGGTTCAGTCCCCGTGTCCACTCTACATGGAACCCACAATGGTTCTACTTTGTTCTAAGAGTGTAGAGACCAGGGTTCAGTCCCCGTGTCCACTCTATATGGAACCCACAATGGTTCTACTTTGTTCTAAGAGTGTAGAGACCAGGGTTCAGTCCCCGTGTCCACTCTACATGGAACCCACAATGGTTCTACTTTGTTCTAAGAGTGTAGAGACCAGGGTTCAGTCCCCGTGTCCACTCTACATGGAACCCACAATGGTTCTACTTTGTTCTAAGAGTGTAGAGACCAGGGTTCAGTCCCCGTGTCCACTCTATATGGAACCCACAATGGTTCTACTTTGTTCTAAGAGTGTAGAGACCAGGGTTCAGTCCCCGTGTCCACTCTATATGGAACCCACAATGGTTCTACTTTGTTCTAAGAGTGTAGAGACCAGGGTTCAGTCCCCGTGTCCACTCTATATGGAACCCACAATGGTTCTACTTTGTTCTAAGAGTGTAGAGACCAGGGTTCAGTCCCCGTGTCCACTCTATATGGAACCCACAATGGTTCTACTTTGTTCTAAGAGTGTAGAGACCAGGGTTCAGTCCCCGTGTCCACTCTATATGGAACCCACAATGGTTCTACTTTGTTCTAAGAGTGTAGAGACCAGGGTTCAGTCCCCGTGTCCACTCTATATGGAACCCACAATGGTTCTACTTTGTTCTAAGAGTGTAGAGACCAGGGTTCAGTCCCCGTGTCCACTCTATATGGAACCCACAATGGTTCTACTTTGTTCTAAGAGTGTAGAGACCAGGGTTCAGTCCCCGTGTCCACTCTATATGGAACCCACAATGGTTCTACTTTGTTCTAAGAGTGTAGAGACCAGGGTTCAGTCCCCGTGTCCACTCTATATGGAACCCACAATGGTTCTACTTTGTTCTAAGAGTGTAGAGACCAGGGTTCAGTCCCCGTGTCCACTCTATATGGAACCCACAATGGTTCTACTTTGTTCTAAGAGTGTAGAGACCAGGGTTCAGTCCCCGTGTCCACTCTATATGGAACCCACAATGGTTCTACTTTGTTCTAAGAGTGTAGAGACCAGGGTTCAATCACCGTGTCCATGCTTCCCACTATATCCCTCTTTAGCCATCTCCCCTTATATTTCTCATCCATCTGTAATAAAGAAGGCACATTAAAAAACACATAGCTGTGGGAAGTAGGGGTTCTGAGGATGCTAAATTGGAGTGAACTAGGCCTTTATTACTCCTGTATGAGCAGATAAAAATACTCCACAGCACCTTCAACAGCCCCATGCACAACCCCCTCCCCCCCTCCCCCCATTTTCCCACGGCCATAAATATAAAGTATATGTATGTATGTGGGGAGGGAAACATTATGTAGGAAATGTGAGGAAAGAGGCTTCTTATCTGGCAGACTAGAGCAGACATGAAAACAGCAGGGGGCATAACAAGCAGTGAGGGACGCTTCCTGGTACGAATTTGATTCTCCTTTGTAACAACAACTTTAATAGAGTACCTAATCCTCTTTTTCTCTTTAAAGGTTGTTCCTTTTGCTGTATGTCACTCTCCTTCTGAGAACAGAAGGTGCTAACCAGTGGTGGGAAAAGTACCCAATTGTCATACTTGAGTAAAAGTAAAGATACGTTACTAGAAAATGACTCAAGTAAAAGTGAAAGTATTTGGTTTTAAATATACTTAAGTATCAAAAGTAAATGTAATTGATAAAATGTACTTAAGTATCAAAAGAGATCAGAGGCAGTAGGGATGACCAGGGATGTTCTCTTGTGAATTGGACAGTTTTCCTGTCCTGCTAAGCATTCAAAATGTAACAAGTACTTTTAGGTGTCAGGGAAAATGTATGGAGTAAAAAGTCATTTTCTTTAGGAATGTAGTAAAAATAGTAAATGTGGTGTATCTATCATCGCCAAGCCTATCTCCGACCTTTTTAACCTGTCTCTCCTTTCTTGGGAGGTTCCCATTGCTTGGAAGGCAGCCACGGTTCGTCCTTTATTTAAAGGGGGAAATCAAGATGATCTGTTATAGGCCTACTTCTATTTTGCCCTGTTTTGGAAAAACTTGTCAATAATCAACTGACTGGCTTTCTTGATGTCTATAGTATTCTCTCTAGTATGCAATCTGGTTTCCGCTCAGGTTATGGATGTGTCACTGCAACCTTTAAGGTCCTCAATGATGTCACCATTGCCCTTGAGTCTAAGCAATGTTGTGCTGCTATTTTTATTGACTTCCATTATTTTGTGCCGGCCAAGGAGTATTGGTGTCTCTGAGGGGTCCTTGGCCTGGTTTGCTAACTACCTCACTCAAAGAGTGCAGTGTATAAAGTCAGATAATCAGCTGTCTCAGCCACTGCCTGTCACCAAGTGAGTACCCCAAGGCTCAATCCTAGGCCCCACGCTCTTCTCAATTTACATCAACAACATAGCTCGGCAGCAGGAAGCTCTCTCATCCATTTATTTGCAGATGATACAGTCTTATACTCAGCTGGCCCCTCCCCGGAGTTTGTGTTAAATGCTCTACAACAAAGCTTTCTTTGTGTCCAACAAGCTTTCTATACCCTTAACCTTGTTTTGAATACCTCCAAAACAAAGGTAATGTGGTTTGGTAAGAAAAATGCATAGGTGTGATTACTACCTCTGATGGTTTAGAGCTTGAGGTAGTTACCTCTTACAAGTACTTGGGAGTATGGCTAGACGGTACAGTGTCCTTCTCTCAGCACATATTAAAGCTGCAGGCTAAAGTTAAATCTAGACTTGGTTTCCTCTATTGTAATCACTCCTCTTTCACTCCAGCTGCCAAACTAAACCTGATTCAGATGACCATCCTACCCATGCTAGATTACGGAGACATCATTTTTAGATCGGCAGGTAAGGGTGTTCTCGAGCGGCTAGATGTTCTTTACCATTCGGCCATCAGATTTGCCACCAATGCTCCCTATAGGACACATCACTGCACTCTATAGTCCTCTGTAAACAGGTCATTTTTGTATACCCGTCGCAAGACCCACTGGTTGATGCTTATTTATCAAACATATTTTTAATCCCAGCCCCCATCCCCGCAGGAGGTCTTTTGCCTTTTGGTAGGCTGTCATTGTAAATATAATTTGTTCTTAATTGACTTGCCTAGTTAAATAAAGGTTAAATAAAAATGTATAAATAAAAAATCTTCTTATTTAACGGTTCTAAATGGAACCCTTAATGAATGGTAGAACCCTTTTATATTTTGATACAAAATGAACATTTTAAACTGAATACTTTTTCAAACTAAAATAAGGAGTACTTGCACTCAACAACTACCAAGGAGCTGGATGCAATTCAATGCATTACATTCACACAGACCTCCAGCTCCTCTCTCTCTCTGAATGGCTCTGTAAATTGTAATGATGCCTAAGCCCTTGAAACCCATCTCTGCCTAGCCATGAGATTGGAGAGTGTCTGTAGAGAACTTTTAGACTATAAAGTCAACAGAGATGAAGTTGGAACACGCTGGACGGGTATTTAAGATAATGACTCCAGCATGGATTAATAGATTAGACTTTCAATGGATCTCTAGTTTATCCCTCTCTTTTTCTATCTCTCGCCATCCTGTTCTCTCTCTCTCTCTCTCTCTTTTTCTCTCCCTCTCTCTCTCGCTCTCTCTTTCCCTCTCTCTCTCTCTGTTTCTCATTCTCTCCATCCTATTCTCTCCCTCTCTCTCTCTTCATCCTGTTTCTCATTCTCTCCATCCTGTTCTCTCTGGGTTAACCTGTTCCTAATATGTCATGCAGTACATGTCACTCATTATGTAACTTACTACAGTATATTGTTTTACTGTCCAATTATGTACTGAGGGATTCATGCAATCATATGATGATCCATTTCACTTAAATTCATTTTTGACCAAAGGAATAATGTTAGTCTTTTAAAATGTTTAAGACAGATTATAGTCTAACGTTACTATTTATATACTTTGTCATACATTATATATTTTAATTTCCACACATAATACCTATACGCTTGATATAGTTTCCCATTATTTTCTGACATATGACTAATACATTTTGCCTGTGTGCTTTTGACCATATGACAGCGAGGTATATGGCTATTGTTCTGCAACAGAGCAGAAAACCCTAGATGTGGCCTACTTCCATGTTTCTATTCCAATCTGGGTTACTGGCTGCCTCAGGCCCCATGGCTGGACAGTGGAAACGGCAAAACAAAAGGCAGAAACCATCACTATGTTGCTTCCTATTGATCTCCATATAGACCAAATATATGTAAATCAGAGCTTGAGAGGATCTGCAGGGAAGAATGGGAGAAACCCCAAATACAGGTGTGCCAAGCTTGTAGCGTCATACCCAAGAACACTCAAGGCTGTAATCGCTGCCGAAGGTGCTTCAACAAAGTACTGAGTAAAGGGTCTGAATACTTATGTAAATGTGATATAAATTTATTTTATTATTTTTTTTAATTTCTAAAAACCTGTTTTTGCTTTGTCATTATGGGGTAGTGTGTAGATTGATGGGGGAAAATACAATTTAATCAATTTAAGAATAAGGCGTTAATGTAACGTGGAAAAAGGGAAGGGGTCTGAATACTTTCCGAATGCACTGCATAGACCAACACTATGTTACGCCTCCTATTGGTCTCCATATAGACCAACACTATGTTACGCCTCCTATTGGTCTCCATATAGACCAACACTATGTTGCATGTACAGAGGAAGGTAATTGTTATTGGTCTCCATATAGACCAACACTATGTTGCCTGTACTGAGGAAGGTAATTGTTATTGGTCTCCATATAGACCAACACTATGTTGCCTGTACTGAGGAAGATAAGGGTTAAGCAATCTGCAATTATTAGGTAGCCAAAATGTTCTTTCAGCCCCACCACTTGGTTCAAAGTAATTCAATAATGATTGGGCATTTATAAAATCATTAATTGAAATGACCATTGAACAGCTGTAAATAGTGCAGATTGTGCCTTTAAAACCTGTCAGCCTCACTAGACATTCAGGAGGCAAAAGACACTTGTGTGAACACAGGTCAGCAAGGTTAAGGCTTTTGGGAAAGAAAGGTTTAGGGGTTTGTGTCGGTGAGCAGCAATCACCTCCATCTTCCTGAACCCTCCCTCTGATCCAGCAGTCACCAGTGCCCTTGGAATCTAACAGCATTGATTTTGCCTGACTGTGTGTACAGATAGGGATCAATACTCTGCAACAGTCTATGGTGTTACCTCCCCTCGCTCTCTGAACTATTTTCACAGTGAAGCAAAGCTTATCCTAAAATAAATCAATACTAATTGCACTGTACAGTCAGTCCAATTTTCTGACTGCATGCATTCTGATACAAGAATAGTACATCAATATACAGTAACAATATACAGTAACAAACAATTTAATACTTAAAACGACAGGCAACCCTATCATTCATTAAATGAGATGGCATACCAGGCCAGGCGTTACCTTTTAACCCTAGGAGCCTCCATTAATCTTTAGTCACGAGACACTCAGTCATCTAACCCCATATCTTTATCTGACCTTCCACCTGTGACTGTCCCCACTGGGAATTGTAAAGAAGTCTGAGTGAGAGGTGAAAGGGGGTAACTTCTACCCTGTCAAAGCCATAATCAAATCAATGAACAAAAAAATGTATACAAAATAAAAATCAGTCAGAAATGTTTAAAAAAAAACTTTAATACTTTTTTCTTGTTCAAAGAAATATATATAAAAAGACAGTTTTCTACATTTACAGAGCATAGTTTTTGCTTCAGAAAACAGAAACAAATCCTACTTGTACAAAGTGATCAAATAATCAATCCCCTGCAGTGACTATGTACCAAATGGTGTCAGCAACAAAGACAACACATTCCTCTTCATCATCATCCAAAACAGAAAGTCTGTGCAAAGAAAGAAAGCATACCAAAACACAATGTGGTTGTCTCAAATGGCACCCTACTCTTAAACAGTGCACTAATTTCAACCAGAGTCCTATGGGCCCTGGTCAAAAGTAGTGCACTGTATAGAGAATAGGGTGCCACTTGGGACGCTATCCTGTGTTGCTACATTAAGGCATAACCCTATGGATAATACATCTGGGAAGTTTCCTTGGTAAAGTGACCGTGTAGATAGATTTGTTTTTTTTTCTATTCGTTCTTCCACCCAAAAAAAATGAACTCAAAAAGCATCTAGTATTGCACTGACAGATCGACTAGTACCCTTTAATAATAAACTCACTAGTTGACCACATAGAACATAATTACGGAGGTTGAGGAAGCACACGCACACCACTACACAGTAGAGGCTGGAAAAACAGTAGCATCTTATTTTGTGAAGGTTCTGTTGGTATGGGACAAAACACTGAATGGCTAGAGCTCATGGAGCTGAGTGGAGTTACTTTATACAACCCACTGGGAAAGACTACAAGATTCACCCCTTTATCTTTCCCTGTCAGAGTGGGACCCATCTACACATGAATACAATAATACCGGGCTTATCGACAAGACTTCCCCTTGTTTATTTTATTTAACTAGGCAAGTCAGTTAAGAACAAATTCTTATTTACAATGATGGCCTACCTACAGGGTCAGCACCTGGAGCAAATTAGGGTTAAGTGCCTTGCTCAAGGACACGTCGACAGGTTTTTCACCTTGTCGGCTCGGGTATTCGAACCAGCGACTTTTCGGTTACTGGCCCAACGCTCTAACCTCTAGGCTACCTGCCGCCCTTGGCAGCATCCCAAATTGCACCCTTTCCCTGCAAAGTGCACTACTGATCAAAAGTGGTGCACTACATAGGGAATGGGGTGCCTTTTGGGACAGGTCTTCTCGAATCAGATTACAGTGCTGTACCAGGGCTGTGTGGCTTCCTACCCCCAAATAAATGCATTGCACTCCATTAGAACCTTAAAATTAGATTCTCAAAGCTTAAAACGAAGAAACCAAAAAATTGCAAATACTTATAAAACTGAATGCTTATGTATGCATGTATGCATGTATGCATGCTACTATTCTCCAAAAAAACAGAATTCCCTCATATTGTACAAGCGTTGCAGGTTATGAGCCCAATAGACAATTCACATTCTGTACATGGAAATGGAGCAAAAAAACAACAAAAGCACAATCCAAATTAAATAAATCAAATAGCGCCGCTACTGATGATCAAATCAAATGATGCAATTAAATTAAGAAAATATAATATGCGATAAACCTAAATCTAAAACCGAGGGCTGGAAATTCTAAATCCCAAATCCATCATTGGTTTAAAAAAATAAATAAAAATCGACAGAGGGAGTGGAGAAATACCACTGTCAAAATGGCAAGGTGATAAACAAAGAAACAGAAACCATGATGTTGGACTGGACTATGTCTGGAATGGCACCATGTTCCCTATGTAGGGCATTACTTGACAGCACTATATAGGGCATTATTTGGGACAGCCTGGAAGTGGTTTATGTCTCAGTCTGGTAGATCTTGTTGGAGTGGTGGTGGTTGTTGGTGTGGTCCTTGGTGGGGCAGGTGTGTGCTAGCCCACCTATGTCTCTGTGGATGGGGCTGCTGTTGTCATTGTGGGAGGTGTTGCTTAGGTTCAGGAGACTGGTGCAGGTGGGCAGGTAGACATGCTGCACGTGTTCCACCTCAGATCGACACACCGGACATAACTGAGGAGAGATGGGTAAATGTCAACATAAGACTAGCGGTCACTTGTTAAGTTACAGATATGGAACAGGTCAAATACATACTGTATCAAATTACATGAAGACTTGGCTGTCTGAGGTTTGGTAAAGCATTGGCAGTGTTACTACTGTATTTGCACCACTGTGCTACAAGTGGTTCACATGCAGATCCACAATGCTTTAAAGAAGGATTCGCAATGTTTCAAATGGTTCATAAACCACACTATTTAATAAGGGTTCGCAATGTTTCAAATGGTTCATAAACCACACTATTTAATAGTGGAAGCTGTTGAAGGAAGGACAGCCCATAATAATGGCTGGAACGGAGTGCAATGGAATGATATCAACTACATGAAAACCATATGTTTGATCCCATTCCATTCACACAATTATTATGAGCCGTCCTCCCCTCGGCAGCTTCCACTGGTATTTACAGTGTTTTGGCCAAAAGCCTCTGTTCACCTCACGGCCACATTACTGTTCACGTGTGAGTCTTAAACTAATTACATAAATGTATGAACACCCATCACCACAAGCCCTGGGCTGCAGAATGGAACAGGCAGTCAGAGTCTCAGAATCCTATTTAAGACATCCAGAACTGACTAATTATACTAACCAGTCAGTTCTTAACTGACTTGCCTAGTTAAATAAATAATATATTAGTTAACCAACCCGGGACCTCTAGATCAAATTACCCACGATACACACTGTTCAGACAAAGCTAAGGGGCGGCCATCTTGGAATTATTTTCCCCCCCTGAAATGTTCTCCCTGCGTGTCAGTTCTCTCCTCTCACCAACAGTGTTTGAGTCCAGCCACACAATACGTTTCCCTGTGGATTTAATGAAATAGACATTTCCTGGCCTGCTGCCGGCAGCTTTAATCCACAGCCACTAATTCACCATCTGCGACTGCGACGGCAGTTCAAGCAAAATTTAGGAGATTAGTGGGAGGGCCAATCAGGTTAGCTGAACCCATACATGAGCAAAATGCTGGATCGTTTTTTAAAAAGTCATGAAATGGATATGAGAGACAGAAAGAGAAATTACTGCTCAGAGGGAGAGCAACTCAGGAGAAAAGCCAAGTATTCTCCTTGAATCCGTGCTCTGCAACTCATGGTATTACTCAGCTAGAAATCCAGTGTGGTTGTTGTGTTATGCAAAGGACTACCACTACCAACACTAACAAACTTTGTCCAGGTTCCAATACTCTTCAACACTGTCCTTTATTTTCCAAGTGTTCATTCCGGCAAGTGGCGCAGCGGTCTAAGTCACTGCATCTCAGTGTTAGAGGCGTCACTACAGACAACCTGGTTCAAATCCAGACTGTGAATGTGAGTCCCATAGGGCAGCGCACAATCGGCCCAGCATCGTCCGAGTTTGGCCGGTGTAGGCCGTCATTGTAAATAAGAATTTGTTCTTAACCGACTCGCCTAGTTAAATAAAGGTTAAATAAAAATAAAGAAATAATTATAAATTAAGACCAAGCTGAAATATGTCCTCATGAAAGATGGGAAAAGGAAGACATTTAAACCTCGTGAGACAGCAGCGTATTCTGGGAGCAGATGGTAGTGGTAGCATCCAAATGTCAACTTGACCAAAAACCATCAACAAAATCAAACTGTGCATAAGCTAGTAGTTTCTCAATATGACAGAAACCAACATGCAGAACATAAAATTCAATAATTTACAAGCATTAACTGCAGTCTCTGTCTCCTTACTGGTAGTTGGTTGGCGCAGGTCTGGCAGCACACCATGTGTCCACAGGGGCAGAAGGCTGCGTCTATCTCCTCCTCACAGCACAGCATACACAGCAGAGCTTCTCTGAGCTTCTCTAGTCTCTCCAGCAGCACCCTGCTCTGCTGGCAGCTCCCACAGTCCTCCCCCATCCCCTCTCCCTGGCCACGAAGGGGACTGTGCCCCGATGGCGTCCTCTCGCCGCCTGTCCCCGCCGCACGTGCCACCAGGTCCACGATGCCGGCGTTGTACAGCGCCCGTCGTGCATAGTCGTACACCTCCTTGGAGGTGCGTCGGATGTCGAAGACATACTTCTTGCCCAGGTTGATGTTCTCGTTGAGGAAGAGCGAGGCCAGGTGGCCCTTGAAGTCACGGCTGTACTGCATCATCACTGCACTGGTCACTGTGTCACACCTGCATGAGAAAGGGAGACGTTATTAATAAAGAAGTCAATCTCATTTTGTCTTGGTCGGTCAATCGAATGTTGGACAATTATTTTTTAATCAACCGATTTCTCAATTTTCCACTTTGACTTAACCTATACATGGGACTGATCATGTTTAACAGCAGTAAAGGACTAGAAATCCTCTAAACTGAAGCAGTCACTACACTAAGCTCAAGTACAGAACAAGCCCATCTGCACAATCTGGGGAAGACAAATTCTGCAAACCACATAATAGAGAGGTAATCTTTGTACCTTTGTTCACAGCTTGATTACAATAGTCACAATCTCATTGCTCTGCAGTAGGACAATTTAAATGGCTGACATCCATTTTTCCAGGAAGTATAAAGCATTTTTTCAAATAATATCAACACTTAGACCATTACAGTCTACATCATCAATCACTTCAGACCAAGGACATGTACAATTATTTGGTGAATTGGTAGACAGAGCTTCAACAAACTCCCTCCCTAAGAACCATAGCACAGTCTCAGTGAATGTGTACAACTGTAGTTCAGGATGCATATTCAGCGAGCAGCACTCCATGTTAAACAGAGCAGAACGTTGAGTCTTTAGAAATATCCAATGTCAAAGTGCCATTTAGAAGTCCTGTTAGGTCAGTTTCTCTCAATCAAAGTGAAATGATTGACTAGTTGGCTGCCCCCTAGGCAGTAGAACGCCACAGCGCTCTAGGAGCGTTTGTGTATTCTGGGGGCCGTAAAATCGTCTGAATAAGTGACAGAAATACCATTTAGTTCCAGTTGGTAGTGTAAACAAACTTGTTGTCAACACATTAGCAGGACAGTGCAGACCATGGGTTGTTGTCAGTGTTTCTGGCTGTATACTGTACTCAGAGGCTCTCCTTTGAACCCTACTAAATAGTTTGTGGAGAGCCAGTCCCTAAAAAGGTTTCATCATGGAACATTTGATCAATAATGTCTTAGATCACTTGATCAAATCTAACTGCACAGACATGATCACAATATGTAGAGTGCACTGTAAAATTGGACTGCATGCATTTGTGTTTTGGCTCCCCACAAGTGAATCCCCTCCTGTCCCCTCACCTGTAGAAGGCATGTGTCTCGGTGATGGCCCGGTACAGTCCACTGGCAGCCCGGTTGCTGATTAGCTTGAATAGCAGAACCACACTGTCGCTGGTATCCTTGATCACCGTCAGGTAAACACTCTTCCCTGACTGGGTGGCTATTTGGATTATGGGATAGCTGATCCTAGAAATGAATAAAATAAATGAAAAGCTGAAGTTGGAAACTATTCTTTAAACTAAAATCCTTTAACATTACACAATGTTGTACAACAATAACATTTTGCAATATTACAGGATTTCAGTTCCATGGTGACAATTTCAGAACAATAAGATCTCCTTGAAGGTAAAGACGGTGGGATAAGTCAGGTGGACTACACTTCATAGACATGGACATTACAGTAAGGCACAGTACTTGTAGGAGATCTGAACTATGTACAGTAGATTGTATATTGTGCACCCCACATAAAAAGCGTTCTGATGATATGGTTTTAGTCTATATTATGTCTGTCTGAGCTCACTGCACAAGATCTGAAGCAGTTAGTTAAGACCCGTCATTTACCTGTTGACCAGACTGAAGTCCTCTTTACAGACAGTGATGCCCTCCGGGCCCACCCCTATGGCCAGCCTCTGTGCCTCTGCATCCCTGGCCCAGTGCCACTCCACCCCGTAGTGCTCCAGACTGGAAACCAGCTGCAGGGCCTGGTACTCCACAGACCCCAGGCTCTGACCCTCCAAAGCCTTGTGCTTAGAGATGATACTGTGGAGGGAGCAAGGGGGAGAAGGGAGGGATAGAGAAAGAGACAGCAGTGTCACTACTGTTTCATATGCAGAGCCTCATTGCTTCAAATAGTCTAATTCTGTATTCATTTCCTGTGAGGGCTGTGAGAAAACAGTACAGAAATCACATCTTTACACAGCTGAACAACGTGAAAAAGACTGCTGGGTGCTGCCTGAGCTGTCAATCAATCACCCAGAGAGCAGATTCTAATATAATCCATCATCCCCCTAATCTGATCAAATAATAAGGGAATCAATTACTATAATGTAATGTGAGCCTCTGCTTGCGCTGCTAGTAGTTCTCTCCTCACTTTGTACACTGTGAATTAAAGAGCATGAACTAAGCCATTATTGCATTAACATTACTCATGGACTAAGCACCAACTTCCTTCATTTAATATGAACATTACTCATACAGCTACATGAATGCCCTGAGGTCTGTCAATGGAAAACATCAATACTTTTCCTTTAAAGACAGCTTTGCTGTTCTGAAACTGTCACAAGTGACTATTTTCCTGCAGTAATTGATTCAATATGGTAGAATTATATGAATGTATTACATTTTTTCCTCAGACATTGGAAAGCTGTTTCCAAACTAAATATTAGAGTAGCTGTAAATGTTATGACAATTAAACACAGTACAGATATTGGTTGTGCCATCCTCCCAAGGAATAAACTTGATTAGGCGGCGCGAGAACGTCCATAAAAATACCTATAGTGCAATAGAAGTATGCTTTCGCCAATTATTAAAAACAGAGCTGAAAAAAATAAATAAATAAATAGGCAAATGGCCTTTTATAATTTTGCCAACACACTAACGAGAGTTCATATAAGCCTGATTAAACCCAGTACGTTGAGATTTACATTTACCATCCAATTACGACGTCAGTGAGGATCATAGTGTCTGTGCGCGCACGCCTTGCATGTGTGCCCTAGTGTGTGTCAACACAGCGATATAGCCGTCCTCTGACCTAGCACAAACAGTCCCTAGTTTATCTTGGCCTGCACCCAAACTGATGCTTCTCAAACTGTTGATTTAACCAGTCAACAAGCTTCTGGGCTACTCCCTGGCATGGTTCTCCCAACCATGTTATTGCACGCGAGAGAGTGAGTGAGTTAGAGTATGTGGGCTTTATGGGTTGGTGGTGGAAAACAAAACAGATGTGGGTGCTGACTGTGCTTTTAGGTTTAGTTTCACAGAAAGGATTAATAAGTTGATGTTTAACACCTAGTTATAGTCCTGGTTTTTATGGCTATTTAAAGGAAAATGGGTCAAGTCAGAAAAAATACTATTCCAAGTTTTGATTTGTATGATTGAGAGTGTTTCCAGAATATGTAGGACAATTAACCGGCTAAAAAAACTCAAACCTGCTACTGTAGCTCCAATTGTCCCTTAGGTGTTCAGTTCAATGCCTGTACAGGTTTGGTTCATGACTAAGAAAAACAAGTGGCTGCATGGTAGCAACACGGGAGGGGTGTCTCTGTAGAGGGAACATAGTGACCATGTGTTATCCAGTTTGCTCCCAAAATGGCACCCTTTTCCCTATCTAGTGCACTACTGTTGACCAGAGCCTAAGGGGAAATGGTGTGCCATTTTGGACACTAGGTAGCTATAGGGAGACATTTCAGACAACCCAGTTTCCTCCGTCTGTTGCGCATGTCATGCTGGGTGACATGTGGGACAAACTTTGTTGTTCCAATTGCAAACCAACCTCTGCTGGTGAAAAACAAGAGGGTGCATGGAGGCAACATGGGAGGGGAAGGGAGGGTGTGCTTTCTTTCTGTAGAGGGAACCTTGTGAGCATGTGTTGTTAAAGATACAAATTAAAAAGACCACTATTGGCCAATTGCACACAGGGTCCAACAGAAATTGTACTTCCGCTTTTAACCCAACCCCTCTGAGCTGTGATGTTATCTACACTGAACAAAAATAAACGCAACATGCAACAATTGCAACGATTTTACACAGTTACATTTCATATAAAGTAATGAAATAAATCTATGGATTTCACGTGAGTGGGAATAGAGATGGTCACAGATACAGTAGCTTACAAAAAAGGTAGTGGCATGGATCAGAATACCAGTCAGTATCTGGTGTGCCTCATGCAGCATGACATCTCCTCCACATAGAATTGATCAGGCTGTTGTCCCACTCCTTTTCAATGGCTGTGCGAAGCTGCTAAATATTGGCGGGAATTGGAACACGCCGTCATACACGATCAAGATCATCCCAAACATGCTCAACGGGTGACACGTCTGGTGAGTATGCAGGCCATGGAAGAACAGACATTTTCAGCATACAGGAATTGTGTACCAGATCCTTGTGACATTGGAACATGCATTATGCTGAAACATGAGGTGGATGAATGGCACGACAATGGGCCTCAGGATCTCATCACGTTAACTCTGCATTCAAATAGCAATCAATAAAATGTAATTATGTTCATTGTCCGTAGCTTATGCCATACCATAACCCTACCATGGGGCACTCTGTTCACAATGTTTACACGACGAGCACACAGATGAGCTTCCCGAGACAGTTTCTGACATTTTGTGCAGAAATTGTTTGGTTGTGCAAACGCTCGTGAGACATTCCTGGTCAGCAAGTCAATTGCAGACATCTGTGGCACTGTGGCAAAACTGCACATGGCCTTCTATTGTTCCCAGTAGAAGGTGCACCTGTGTAGTTATCATGCTGTTTAATCAGCTTCTTGATATGCCACATCAGTCAGGTGGATGGATTATCTTGGCAAAGGAGAAATGCTCACTAGCTCAACCAGCTTCTCATGGTACTCATTTTTATGTCAGCTACACATGACTGACTGGTTCATATCCAAAAAGGTAACTAGAAGGCAATGTTACGGCTTGGAGAAAATCATGGGTTAGAGTGAAGGAAATTATAATCCCCTTTTACACCGAATTGTTTGCTTTGAGCACCAACCATAGATTCTTGGGAATAGGAACACAGTTTGGGTACCCAAGTCTAGCCAACGCAACAGAAGTTTCTTTCATGTAATTTAAAGGTCATAAATTATTAAAGGTATAACCTGTTTTCGGATTAATTTTAAACAAACATCGGGAATTTCTCTTTGAAGCACCTGCATAGATGTCTGATTGATGTTGGATGAATCATTAACAAAACATCTGGCACTTGATTCAGCTAGATTTTGATAGCTTTCATAGCATATAACATTACGGTCTACCTCATCTGTTTACTAAGCCAGCCGGCAGCCTTGTTAAGGGCAGCTTTGCTTTCAAAATTCCAACAATGTATGTCCTGTAACCTCCATCCAATTAGCATTAAGGCTCAAGCTTAAATCCTTTTTTAAACACACCACAGGTGTGCGCGCGCGTCGGTGTGTCCAGTCTACACTTGTCTAATATATCCCTCAGGTGTCCCCAACCCATACCTGTCGACTGTTGCCGGGCAGGGTTCGCTCCCACACAGCTCAGAGTAGCAGTATTTCGCAGTGTTCTGGTTGTAGTCTCTGAACTCTGCCTGGGCCAGCAGGGCACTCAGCTCCTCAGCCTGCTCTGAACACATCCTCAGGTGGCCGCTGTGGAGGTCCTCCTTGACGTGCATGAAGAACACATGCCTGGTGGAGGGAAGAGAGAGGGAGGAGACGTGAGACATGGACTGGAACAGGTGATGATTAGGGGGGAGGGAGAGAACACAGGGCCTGGAAGCAAACAGGTGTTGGTTGGTAGATCAGAGGGGGGAAAATAATGGAGATGGTGGTTATAGAGGTTGGGTTACACACACACACAGAGCAAGTGTTTGTGTGTCATTAAAGTAGCTATTTAAAAAGTGAAAGCTGTTCCAAGTCAGACTGTGACCTGGTTTGACTTTTAACCCAGTGACACAGTTGGTGTGTTCTAATGGCTCCATAGCTCTCATCACGGTGGCAGAGTGCAGTGTACACACACAGAGCTCTATAGCCATTATCAGTGTTCGGAATGTAACAGGAGCTAGCCTTGTACAGCTTCTGCAAATCACATTTTATTGGTCACATACACATGTTTAGCAGATGTTATTGTGGGTGTAGTGAAATGATTGTGTAAACCCAGTGGTGTGCTGCAGAGAGATAATAAGCCAGGTTGCTACTGCTGCTGTGTTGTAATACTGTGGGGTCTAGGTACAATAGCACCATTTAGCCTAGGCATCCCTCCTTCCCTCCCTCCTGCCTGTCTCAATCCTTTATCCTTGCAAATGTTTTCCCGTTAAATACCAAAAAGTCCACACAAAGACAGGGCTAAATCAATGTAATGACAACAACGCTGTAATCTTGTTATTTGTTGAGGTAAGGGCCCTTCCTGGTTGTCGGTAGACATTTGTTATTGTGCCAGATTCAATGTGATAAAGCAAGACGTGATAAAACAATAAGTAAGACTTTGTAGGTCTGTGTGCAGGACACTGGGCTGCGCCGGCCCAAAAACAAACAACCAGAGTCAAGGAGGCATTCATTGTTTTCACCGAAAGCTGCGTTTCTCATTTATTCGTTTCAGAGATGTTGTGAATGATTAGAAGAAGTTAGGTTAGGGAGGGGAAAACCCTGGGTTAAACAATAACTAGTAATATGACAGAAGCAGTGAGAGGACTCATTCTGTCCCATCAAGGGGAGAGAACCGGTGCCCCCGCACATTGACTCTGTACAGGTACCCCTGTATATAGCCTCACTATTGTTATTTTTACTGCTGCGGTTTTATTATTTGTTACTTAAAATATTTTTCTTATAACTTGGTAAAAAAATAGAATTGTTGGTTAAGGGCTTGTAGGTAAGCATTTCACTGTAAGGTCTACACCTGTTGTATTCGCCAAATTTTATTTGTCACATACAGAAGAGTGGCCTAATCTCAGACCTAAACTGAAAACTAGCACAAACTGGTCAGGTAACCCTCCCTCCCTCCCTCTCCCCCCTCAGATGGGATCAAGTCAACTAGAGTGAATTAGACCAGACTCCCTTGTTTTTCCTCACACATACCGTAGAACTACAATTAAAATTAGCCTGGGTGTTTATTTCCTTAAATCACTGAACACAACAGGCACTTAGAGACAGGCTTCTATTAGATCCAGGTGTCCATTTCCTTAATGCACACAGCTTTTGCTCACTTGCGTAGTTAATCTAATTCAAGCATTTCAATCAATTTGTTCATTTCCTACACCAATGTGTTATTTACACACGGTCACATTTTCTTGACAGAATAAACATTGTCCTAAAATGCTATATCAGAATGTGGGGAGCATGCCCCTCCCCCGTCCCCAGTGAAACTTGCACCCCTGATAACTGATTGCCATAATTTGTTCAACTCATTACTGAATTATGTAATATGTGTGTGCCGTTGCCCGGCTTAAACGTGACAGGCGCCATTTGAGACTCAGCATTTAATTGAAGTTTTACAGTAGTGTAAAACATAGCGTAACCAGGCATACCACCACTGAGGCCATCTGTACAAATAGAACTCCCACTGAGTAAGACTGACTTTGAACCTTTAAAAGAGATGTAATGTTGACTCTCCCTGGTCTCATCCTAGCCCCACCCCAGTGCCTTATGGGCAGGAGAGAGAGCATGGGAACACAGCTTGGGTGGCACTCAATCTTCCTGCCTCCTCTGGTCCCCTTGGCTTTAGCAGGGAACAGACACACAAAATAGGAATTATCACACTTCTCAGGGCAAGAATTGATAAGGATATTAGCATACAATAAAACCTGAAAAGGGGACCTAAACAATAGTAGCTCCAGGGGCATTATAAACAACCGTTTGATATGGCGTTAAACAAACCCTGGCGGCCGAACAGTACACAGTTTCCTCTATTGTGTTAGGTCCAGCAGAAGCACAGTGACCAGTAGGCTGCTACCTGGCCAGTTGGAAACAAAGGGCTTTGACTACCTGGGGGTTACTATAGGTCACAGGCCTTCCTGGCCTGGCTGCTCTCCTTCACCACCCCCATGGAAATTCAAAAGGACTCTACTTTTATCTACCCCCCCCCCCCCCTCCCAGTATCTGGGACATCCCTCGTAGTAAGAAGAGCAATACTACGTGGGTGTTTACAAGGCCATGGCCTACATGGGATAATATACTGTACAGGAAACAGTCACTCAAGTCTAGAGTGTACAGAAAGTCTGCACAGTACTGTAACAATTTCCTTCCTACTCTTTATTCCTTCCTGGCTCTTCCTGGTCGTTGATGCACACATGGATTTCTCATCTATCCCTGCTTGAACCCACAACAGTCTAGACAGTGCAAAGAGTAGGAACAGAGTAACAATGAGTCCCAATTCTCTACCCTTAGAAGGAAAAGACCGGTGTAAGAAATATGGGAGTAAACTCCCCACATGCTTTTCCTTGGCTCTTACAGGTCATTGAAGCACACATGATCTCTCATTCATCCCTACTTGACCTCACAACTGTCTGTGGGTCTGGTGACTCCAGGCTGCCCAGACAGATTTCTGTCAGCCCAGGGGAGAGGGTGGTTAGTAGGTGTGTCCTGAGCCTGGCTCCTGGCTGTGTGTGAGCTCCTCCATCAGAGGGAGTCTAGAGTCTGCCCCTGTCAGGTCCTATAGCACACCCCACTGGGAGACAAAGAGCAGGGACAGGGAGGGATGCTCTGGAAGCAGCACCCAGTTATGGAGGTAGACGACCAGGGCAGCAGGGTGAGTGCGTGCTTTGATGTGGACTGTGGAGGGCGGTGATGTGGAGGATTTGTAAACTGCTCTGACTGTTCACTGTGCAGGACGGTGACTGGTGCAGACAGGCTCACGGCTCCAACTTTAACTCCAACAGCAGCTGGAGGGCAGAAACGCCAGGCTGCATCATGACAGATAAGCATTACAGTCCAGAGGTGCCCAGACTGCCAACAACATACCAGTCACTACCCTGCCCCTGTACACCAGCTATTTTATTTTATTTCTTTCACTGTTAAAAAGCTATATCCCAAGTGCAAACTTGGAGTAGGGCATTCAAGGAGTTTGATGTCATCAGCTCCACCCCCCTTGCTTGAGGAACAATAGAGAACTACAGGTGAAAGGCTGCCATGTCATGACATAGCTGGACCACCTATTGAGATGTGCCTTTTATTCTGTAAATCACGTGTTAAATGAGGTGACTGGAGTGCCACTAAGCTTCTGCTGGTTCACAAGGCTAACAACTGTTTTATACTTATTTTCAGAGTAAACATTCACAAAAAATGCCAAGCACAAATTATAGGGCAATTTGGTAATACGCTTTCCCCTTTCTTTGTCCTTCTAACCATCCAGGCCTGTAAAATAAGTGTTTCAACTTGACAGTCACAGAGCTCTGTCACCAGAAGAACAATAAGTCCCTGTGAAATGAAACTAGAAACCTCTGCCTAGTGACTACACCGCATCAGCCAATGAGAAGTGTCAGTTTCAGAGCTCACAGGGCCAGGCTCTAAACAATGTGGTTTGTAGCAGTAACAAATAACACAGCCCAGAGCTGCGTGCTAGAGGTAACTCCCAGTCAACGAACTCTAGTAACCCCAGTTCAGGGACCAGTTTTACAGTCTCTCAATGGAAACTTCACAACAAGGATGTTAATCAAAATAGTTTAACCAACAGAAAGAGAGCAATAAACGTTACAAAAAAAAAGTGGGGAAAAAAAAAAAACACTAAACAAGAGAAACATTTAGATCCAGGCCGAGTGAACTCATGAAGCCAACAAGTGCCATTTCGAAGCGAACAAAGAAGTTGTTTGTAAGCCAATTGCCCTCTGGTTAAGGGGAGAGAGTGTTCCAGATTAACGGATTGTAGAAGGGTAATTAAAAATAACCCAGGCTGAGCCAGGGCGCCTTGGGCAGGAGTCACACAAGCCCAGAGACCTCCACAGCCATCCTTCCTGGCCAGGGACTAATATTATGGGTTCAAACCAGATACGAGGGAAGGCTACATGAGTTCAGAGAACTTAAAGGGAGGTTAAACAAGTCTTGGAGGAGGACAGGGACTGTGACAACCATCTTGTCTCCCAAACTAAGCCTACAATGCTGTGACAACACGAATGGTCTTAACTTCAGTGAAAAACATTTGCCTGGTGGTGAAAATATCTAAGAGAACGTTCTGCTTCAGCAGACATGTAAAGACAGACATCTGGAGTTGGCAGATCTGGATAATACCAACTGCTCTTCTCAGGTTTAGGGGGAGGACATCAAACTGTTGGGAGTATGGTTGCAAAGCAGAAAAACATCTGACAACTTGCATTTGCACCCAAATTAAAAATAGTCAAAAACACTTGCAAACCTGTTTGCAATTCCTCCTCCATACCCTCTAACTATGATAACTAAATTCACAGTATATTAATGTGGACAGCAGAGAGATACAGCAACAAATAACAAGACCCTGACTCAATTAACTGAGTTCTGAATGCATCAACAGCTTGTCACGCAACCGCAAGAATGAATGCATGCTGCTGCCATTCAAAAACAAAAATCTAAATAAAACCTAAAGACCTATTAAAGCCCCTAACGCAGTATTTTTTATGCCATTTTGAAAATCATTGTGTCTAATAAAATCCCTGTGCATTTATTTTTTTAATAGAACTCCAAAATATATTTTATACCTTTTTTCCCTGAGCCTCCTTTAGCCCTTGAAATGCTTGGTCAGTTTGTGGCCGTTAGGAAACAAATTTGAAGATATTTTTATACACAGCTCTAATTGACTGATAGGATGGTCTAGAGCCCACCCACTAATCCAAATGAAAAGGCATTGTTCTAGTCAGATCACATTGCAATGTCATAAAGTGGGTCAAATTCCCTCCCACCTGAAAAGGCTGAAATTCCAGGAACTTTTTTCAAACAGCTCTTACAATTTCAGAGTTATTTCGTAACAAAAAAATAAGGTAATCACATTAACTCCACTGCCACTTTAAGAACTTCCTTCCATTTTGAACCCAGTATTAGCAGAATTTACCAGTCAAATTGACGGTTACAGGCTCCAAGTTCTTTCTAGATATTCTATTTCTATGGGAAAGGCACTAAAAACAAATTCTCATTCATGGCAGATGAGGTCTGTTAATGGTTGTGCCCTCTGGCTAGCTAACCCCCAGACCAACTGTTTACCTGATCAGAATGCTAAACACTGCAGAAGGAGGGAGAAACATGTTCATTTAGACAACCATGGAACACACAGCACTACCTCCAGGCTAGTGAGGGGTAATGATGCAGATCGTACATTGCCCATACCTGGTCAGTGCAATGTACACACCTAAGGCTGCCTCAAGCCATGGTCAGAGACCAAATCAGTCTGGGTGTGAACTTAAGATTTCTAATTCTCAAAAATAGATCGGAGGGTGAGAGAATTTGAGAAAACATCTCCCCTACAGTAGGCAGGCAGTGTGTTTCAAAAGCTAGCAGGGCAGAGCCGAGCTGGGATCTCAAAGCGACAGGATTAGGATGGGGGTTTGTTTGATGTTCGGAGGACAAGAGGAACTGCAGAAATAGGACCGAATTGAGCCTGTGCTACAGACGAGAGCCCTGTGTGTGTATTTATAGAAAGCTTTAAATGTGGGAATGTGTGTGTTACTCACTCTTTAGACCCTACCACACACAAAAAACCCTGCAAAGGATCAGTTTCCTGGTGAGTGACCGAAGGGCTTTACTCCTTGTCAATTATAACACAGAAAACATGGGATGCCTAAATAGTCAACCGTAAACGCACTCTAGCTGATGTCGCCAACACAACCTCACAGTTAATAATCCCCTTGTCTGGCATAGAGCGGACCTCTGGTTTAAAAAAAAATATATATATATATATTTAAAGAAAATTGGATAATGGGATAGCAGCAGGATTTGGTGATGATTTTGTAAATGGCCAAGCTTATGTAAGCAGCTTTTATTTTATGTGTGCCGAGTCCACCATATGTTATGCAACAGGGCTGAAAGAGCGCAAGAGAACGGGAACGAGGCGTGTGCGTGTACTGGCACTCTGAGGGCCAAGCGTATCTGTACCCACTTCCAACACACCTGTTACTACCCACAGGTTTTCCTGTACCAGGACAAGATGTTTTAGGAGTGTGTGTCCTATAATGCTGGAAGATCCCCTGGCCCCTGGGTAAGCACTGGCATTGCCAAGAACACTGCGTTCTATTGGGGGATATTAGTTTCGGAGCACGTTTCATTGCTTTATTTTAGTTTCTTAGAGGTGTCCCTCACTGGTAAACTATTCGGTGGTCTCTCTCACGCACCAACTGACACATGAAGCCATCAGAACACATGCATATCAGAGATGTATGGACGAGTTAGACAGTCACACATTCCATATCTACTTAATTTTTTTTGTATCTGTGTTTACGAGTGTGTATTCTGCCTGCAAGCCTGTCCGTCTGTGGGACGGGCGGAGGGAGGCAGGAGTAGCCCAAGTAGGGGAAAGGTGAAAGCACAAAGAGGGTTAAGGCATATATGACAGTGACGTTTTTATTTGTTTTGGCAAGTCTTTTCGGCTGTCGATTTATTATTTAACTAGGCAAGTCAGTTAAGAACAAATTCTTATTTACAATGACGGCCTACCCGTGAACAGTGCATTGTTCAGGGGCACAACTGCAGATTTTTACATTGTCAGCACCGGGTTTTGATCCAGAAACCTTTTGGTTACTGGCCCAACGCCCTAAACACTAGACTACATGCCGCCCCAAATTTGATGAACACCGAATTTCTGCTAGGCGCCAGCTGAACCAAAACATGCGGAAGGCTTTAGGGGAACCCTGCCGGCCTCCCGTAGCGCTGTTGCTCATCTCGCTCCCGTCACACACACACGGAGGGAACAAAGGCCTGTTTTCACCACAGAGAAATGACCTTCCAGTCACCACTGAGTCACAAATACCACCAGAACAGAGACAGAGTTGAGAGCACACAGAATGCTAACAGAAATATACATCATGAGTGTGGAGAGTTTCCATGAGTTGAGATCACCACACTGGTTCACACAGGCCTGTTCTCTAAAGAGAGACGCAGAGGAAGTCAAAAATAGTCCCTTCTTTCCTAACTGAAAACATGTGAACTGCAGAATGTGCTCCAGAACATTCCCTATCAGTTTACACTAAAAACAGAGAGGGCCTTTGTAAAATAAATAGACTTACTATAAAGTGTTGCTGTTGTCGTCTCTCGCTCAATGCTGACTGACCAGTCAACAAGTCTAGAGGTTTAAAAAGTTGAGACCCTGAGCCGTCAGCCATCACTTTACTTGGTTACTACATTTCTCAGTGTTCATTCAAAAAGCCACTTTAAAAAAAAGCCAAGGTCTATGCAGGCTTTACACTTGGCCCTTATTGGCTTGAACACCATCCAGAGACAGAGAGAGAGAGAGAGAGAGAGCTGGGGCCCTTTCATCCTCAACCACTTTAAATTATACTACATCTGGCAGTGACAGCGTGCGGGCCAAAAATAAAATTGTTGAGCCGAGCTCTACCCACCACAACTGTGTGTGCAACACCTTCGCTACTTTTAATTAGCAACACCCACACATTTCCATCCCCTTCCCTCCCTCTATACACCAACCACCCCCCCCCCATGTCTTTATCTCCCCCCTCAAACGCCCTCTCTCCTCGCCATCTGTTAAAGACCCTCCTAATCTGCTAGAGGTCAGCAGTGGATGAACTGCCATGTATCCTGACGTCCTCCAATAGCAGACACACTAATGGCATTTTCTGTCAGAGAGTACTTAGCGCCTCTGAACAGAGAGCCGTAATTTGAAATCCGATTCTAGATGTAGAGTCGCACGAAAATGTCAGCAGTCAGACGCCAACTGTCGGGTGGTGCCTAAAAACACACCTTGCCGAATGGCAGATGGACATCAAGTTTGTCACGTGCACCAAATACAACAGTTGTAGACCTTAGTGAAATTCTTACTTACAAGCCCTAACCAACAGTGCAGTTTAAGTAAAAAACAAGTATTATGTAAACAATAGATAGGTAAAGAAATAAACAGTAAAAAATATATATACAGGTGGTACCGGTACAGAGTCAATGTGCAGGGGCACCGGTTAGTCGGGCTAATTTAGGTAATATGTACATGTAGGTATATCCGGTGTGATGTATGCGCGCTCCCTAAAACGGTCCTCAGAAAGACTGCTTTTTAGCTTCCTCACCCCTTACCTCCCCTGGTTCTTACCCTTTCCTCACCACCTCAACTCTCCTTGTATTCTCCTTACCTACCCTGAACAGGCACGCTGTCCAGTCTTAAAGACACACACACACACAGTCCATCCTCAAAGACAGACAACAAAAGGGAAACGGACGGTTTAGTCTGTCAGCCATCCAAGACAGGGGGAGGGAGTGGTAGTGTGTACTTCTAGTCCAGACAGAGAACTGGGGGTGGGGGGAGGGATAGAGCTCAGTTTAATGAACAGTTACTGGCCAACCTAGCCTGGAGAGAGAACGAGTGGAGCTAAGACGTTCAGGGGCTCAGCCCCACACAACCCCCTCTCCTCTAACAGCATGTTATCAGCTGCCTTCCCTGGCAGACTGACTGGGGTTAGAATCAGCTTTTAATGATACAGTATCTGCCCCACAGCTGTGGAAAGATATCTGATGATACTAACGTGAATACTGCCTGCAAAGCTGTTTTTCTGCAGCAGGCAGTAGTGTTAGCAATGAGAGCAGAGCACCCTATTAATAACATCAAAAGAGAAGCTGAGTTCAGATTCTCTGCTGGTATATTTCCATACAGGATTTACAACATAGTTGAGTGAGGACGCATCAAATCAAATCAAGTTTGTCACGTGCGCCAAATACAACAGTTGTAGACCTTACATGTAAGAAATGCTTACTTACAAGCCCTAACCAACAGTGCAGTTTAAGTAAAAAAATAAGTATTATGTAAACAATAGATAAGTAAAGAAATAAAATAAAACTAAAATGACAGTAAAAAATGTTTTTATACATACAGGTGGTACTGGTACAGAGTCAATGTGCAGGGGCACCGGTTGGTCAGGCTAATTTAGGTGATATGTACATGTTAAAGTGACTATGCAAATATGGTAAACAGAGTAGCAGCAGAGTAAAAGAGGGGGTGGGGGATGACACAATGCAAATAGTCCAAGTAGCCATTTGATTAGCTGTTCAGGAGTCTTATGGTTTGGGGGTAAAATCTGTTGGAAAGCCTTTTGGACCTAGACTTGGCGCTCCGGTACCGCTTGCCATGCGGTAGCAGAGAGAACAGTCCATGACTGGGGTGGCTGGAGTCTGACAATTTTTAGGGCCTTCCTCTGACACCGCCTGGTATAGAGTTCCTGGATGGCAGGAAGCTTGGCCCCAGTGATATACTGGTCCGTACGCACTACCCTCTGTAGTGCCTTGCGGTCGGAGGACGAGCAGTTCCCGTACCAAGCAGTGACGCAGCCAGTCAGGATGCTCTCGATGTTGCAGCTGTAGAACCTTTTGAGGATCTGAGGACCCATGCCAAATCTTTTCAGTCTCCTGAGGGGGAATAGGGTTTGACTTGCCCTCTTCACAACTGTCTTGGTGTGTTTGGACCATTCTAGTTTGTTGGTGATGTGGACACCAAGGGCACCAGAGCACGTGTCCTAGTAATTAGTCTGGCCCAGCTGCCTTGTGAATGTTGACCTGTTTAAAGGTCTTAAGCACGTCCACTACGGAGAGCGTGATCACACAGTCGTCCGGAACAGCTGATGCTGTCATGCATGCCTCAGTGTTGCTTGCCTCGAAGCGAGCATAGAAGTGATTTAGCTTGTCCGCTCACGTCACTGGGCAGCTCGCGGCTGTGCTTCCCTTTGTAATAGTTTGAAGGCCCTGAGCTTGTAGTAAAAAGCACTTTTAACATCTAAACAAAGTCACAACTGTGAGACATGCCTTTGAGACTTTGTAAAAAGCCAATTGATAAGACAAGAAACAAAGGCAAAAGCACAACATCAACAAAATTCTTAATAAGGACACTTCTCCTTGAATGAGAAAACATCTACGAAAGACAAAAGAAACCGAAGTGAGCACACTTCTCCTTCATTCACTTGAATGAGAGCCAGCAGGGGAGGTCTGTGTAGCTCTCAGCAGGCAGGGCCAGGCAGAGGGACCCTGGGGCAGCAGTAAAGGAGTCTGGAACCTCTACAGAGATCACATTCCCTGGCTGCCTCCCGCCAGGCACCACAATGACCTGTAGTAACCCTATGTGCTGCGGGGTTACTGTAGGTCGTTTCACTGTACAGCCGAAACAGGAAGTCACAACTAACTTCAAAGGCTACAGTAGGCTACAGTACTGGAATATCTGGTTGTTTCGCTTTCCCCCTGCTCCTCCTATAGTACATGACTGGAATCAGTGGGAATCTGAATGGTTGAGTTAGATATTGTTGTAATATGAATTTGTTAAGGGCTCCCAAGTGGCACAGTGGTCTAAGACACTGCATCTCAGTGCTGGAGGCGTCACTACAGACAACCTGGTTTGAATCCAGACTATCACAACCGGCCGTGATTGGGAGTCCCATAAGGTTGCGCACAATTGGCCCTGCGTCGTCAGTGTTTGGCAGGTGTACGACGTCATTGTAAATAAGAAATAGTTATAAAAAGACTTGCCTGGTTAAAAAAATATATATACACACACACACACATACATATGTGTGTGTGTGTGTGTGTGTATATATATATATATATTTTTTTTTTAACCAGTAAAGTCTTTTTATAACTATTTCTTATTTACAATGACGTCGTACACCTGCCAAACCCTGACAACGCAGGGCCAATTGTGCGCAACCTTATGGGACTCCCAATCACATACATATATACATACACACACACACACATATATACACATACATACATACACACACACACATACATACATAGCGCCACTTGGGAGGCCTTAACAAGATGATGCAGGGACGGAAGAGAATGACTATCGTAACGAAATGATTAAATATGCATATGCTCATGATGTGGTGTTGAGTTTTGTCTGTGTGTGATTTACAGAATATCCATACCTAGTCTGTTCCTGGAGTATGAGATGTGGTTCCACAAAGAACTTGACTCTAAGCCGGAGTCGGCAGGGAGTCAGATTGTCCATCTGCTGACAGATTCTGTTCCTCAGGTTGAGCCACAGGTTCTCTCCCTTACTGCCTGAGAACTGCAGGCCAAAGTAGTCCACCTCTATGATTCCCAACTTCCTACACACCTTTTGAATTAAAGAGGAAGAAGTCAGCAACAACAAAAAAACACGTAAAACCACAAATAAATGCCAAAGTAGCCTAAACCCAAGGTGCATGAAAAAAACATTTACAGTTTGTGTAGGCCTAGAAGCTTATGGAGCATCGTCAAGATAATATGAGACAGTTTAGTTTCTTCGCTATTTAATTTTGCATTTGCCATTGACTCTGGGGCTCATATTCATCAATATCAAGGCATTAAAGCCGGTGGGAGCAGTTGGTGGAAAATAAATTGGGATATTTTTCCCGCGGTAATAAACTTAATCACAAGGGCATCCAACCAGCAGCAGGAAAAGAGTTATGTAAGATCAAGTGCAGCCTATTTCCAGAGGGAACCGAGGGTGAGAAAACTACACCGACTCAAAAGACATGTCAGCGCGCTGTGCATATCGAGATAGGGGGCTTAGAATGTGTGTATAACTCATTAGAAGACAACGATTAGGCCCTCTGACAAATTCACATGTTTACGGATTGATGACTAGGCCTACATAATTGGCACCATAAAGTTCTGAGCACATGATAATTGATCTAACGACTGAAGTATTTATGAACTCTAAAAACACAGTTGCAATGTGGTAGGCTACTATTGGATATTCAATGTTGATTAAGTCAACAGTAGGCTATGTCCGTGAAAACACCTATTGAAGTTACACAACATTGCTAAGCATGCACAGGGACCAACATGAACTGAAGTAACCTCGGCTTGACAAAGCCATATACTTTCCTCGCGACTAGACTACCAGGAAGCAACTCCCTCAGAGAGGACCTTCATACCCCTTTATTAAATCACCAACTCAATCATCACGAGTTGAATTGTGCCATAACTCAAAATTGTAGATTCTTGGTTACGGAAAATGTAGCCAACTTATTTCCGACCAAAGCTACATTGTTGCACGGTAGAGGAAGCACATTTGTATCGCTGTGTGTGACAACATACATATCCAGTGGCAGCTTTTTAGCGATTACTGACTGACATAAAATCTAACAATAAACACTAACTTTGAACATCAAAATGTGGATCTCATCTCGGCAACAAAAAAACACGTTCATGCTGCCAAAGTGTTGCGTTTCAGTAATAAAAAATAATTCACTTACAGGACAAATTTCAATGGAATTCGAAACAAAATGTATCTATAACCTACAAAGAAACTATAAACACCAATTTGAAAACAGCAAAATAGGGAGAATAAAACAAATCAGTATCCACCTTATTCAGACAGTCTTCACCATTCGCCTTCGAATCAACTTCCACTTCCATAACCACCGAATCCGGACGTGTAACATGGCAAAGCATTTTGGCTATCTAATATTTTATCTTTGGTCTATACCTCTTTTAAAATAAATACACAACCACGGTATTCCTCTTTTGAGACCCTACATCAAACCTTCGTCTACTTTCCAAAACCTCTCACTTCGTGTGGCAGCCAAACACTCCCTACCAGCTGTAGGCTATATCAAAGAATTGCTATGCAAAGCACTGCCTACTCCGAAGCAGCCAATGACAAAGCGTTTACCATATTCTCAACCGCGAGCCTTCCACCCGCGAGCCCTGTAATAGCCAAATGACCAGCGCTATCCAGGATCCTTGGGACGTCCATACCCTAAACCCTAATCCAGGGTTGTCAAACCTCGAAGTGGTCCAATCCGGTTGATTGGACCACCTCAATACTTTAAATAACTAAAACGAAATCGAAACTGTATAAAAAGTATAATGGACCTATTTCCATACAACGTCAGGGAGCATATAGCATTACAAGGAAATATAAGACATTTTCAGTGCGGCCCTCCACATCTAGATGAAGACCGAATGCGGCCCCCAGGGAAAAATGAGTTAAACACCCCTGCCCTAACCCTAACCTTAAGCCCTTACCCTACCCCTCACAAACCATAACCCGTACTTAACCCTAACCTTAACCCTTACCTAAACCATTTACATTTCAATGAGGTAGGGACGTCCCAAGGATTCTGATTAGCACAGACCATATTCAAACGAGACCTTCTCGTGGATACAACGCATGATGAGGACGACAAAGGCGCCCCCTTCTGGGGGTTTTCTCCAGAGTGTGCAGCTCGTTGGACCTCCCCTACGTCTATGGGAACTTCACCTTCTTGGTAAGAGTTGACTATCAATGGAAATATCTGGTATAGAGTTGCTCTGAGTAAATTGAGAGCTGCATATTAATTAATAATGCATTGAAATAGGCTACTGGTCAGAAATAGCAGCAGTAGACGACTATGTGCACCCCATCCATTTATTTCTGTGCTTACTTTAAAAAGCATCTGCATGTTTAATGACAAAAGCTCTAATTTGTATTGCCCAATACACTCCCTTGCCTTGTGCCCAGTGAGCAAAGTCTATTCCTGTACGTTGGCTAGAGCTAGGTATAGGCCTACTGCCTGTCTCTATGTTGTTGACATTCAGTAGCCTACTGTGTAAGCCAGACAAGCATTGCAAGCATGTGCTGAATGAGACCTGGATAAATAATTTGACAGGTAGACTGGTTGAGCACCAAACATGTGGTTGTTTCTGAGGTTCCCCCCGTTATATTCGCTCCCTACCTGTGAGTCAAAGTCACCTTTCTGCAACCACTCTTAATTACATCTTGTGATCTTCACTAGTAAGATCTGATAAAGAAAGGTGAGCATTTTGTCTTTGTGTCTGTAAAGCTCCCATGATGACCGCCGCTTGTCTTTTCATGACAGACAGGCGGTATAATAACAAAACTCATCATCCGGTTATTGGATGGTTATAATGAAATGCAGTTTTTCCCACAGAGAAACACAAGCCCTATATTCACATGTTGACATGCTTGAAATCAGTAGAAAGAAACGCAGCAGTGCTTGTGTGTGTGATTATAGGATGTGACTCTGTCAACGACCTCCATCCATACTGACATAAAATACAATTTGAGTCCGTCAAAGTTGTATGGCAGCCAGATGCAAATTAAGTATTTATTATTTCCTATGTTATTTTCCCATTTAAATAACTTTGTAAGTCAAATTGCTACAATTTTCACAGAGAAGGACATTTGCCATAACAAGAATATACTGTATATTTCTTTGCAAATAAATTACTGTGTGTGACAATGACTGTATAAATTGGTCTGTGACCCTCAGTTCTACTGCCATGAAAATAGGATCAATGTAATATGGATTGAGACATGAAAGCCTAGCTGAGAGCAGGGTTGGGCTCAATTCAAATTGAAGGCAGTCAATTCAGTAAGAAAACTAAAGTTACAATTCAATAATCGATAAAAGGGCATTTATTTCCAATGGCTTCTTAATAAACTGAAAAGTAGAAGCTATTTATTACAAACGTTTTTAAATCACTTCCTGAATTGTCTGCCTTTAATTCGAATTGAGCCCAACCCTGGCTGAGAGTGAGTGACAGATCCCAGCTTTCTGAACGGTGTTGATCAGCTCAGCCAACTGTCTGACCCTTTGCACCCTGCCAAAGGACATCAGGGAGCTGGGACTGGGCTGCCCATCGAGTCTGCCGGTCAGGAACTATCAGTGTTCACTCCTGATGCAGCTAGTCTAGTGCTGTGTTTCACCTCAATGGATTGCAAATCATATACAGAAAATCTCATTGTATTCTCTTTTGATTTGAAAGGTAAAATGCAGAGAATATACTTTTTCATCTGTTGGGCTGCCGTGTGTCCCAAATGGCACCCTATTCAGTTCATCACTTATGACCAGGCCAATGGGGCTCAGGTCAAAAGTAGTGCACTATATATGGAATAGGGTGCCATTTGGGACTCAGGTTTGGCCTCATTCAGATGAGTGGCTATCCAACACCACCACATGATAGAAGAGAGCGGATTTGGAAAGAGAACTGCAGATCACAGTTTCCCAAGGACTAGTCCCAGTCAACAGACAGACCCTCGCACTGACACCAGCAGGGACACACATGCACGCATGCATAACACACACACACACACGCCTGGTCTCAACACAGTTTATTATGACAAGGATGTTTGCCGGTGAGACATATTGCCATGTCATCATCAGCAGCGTCAATGTAGAATTACTACAACGATTAGCATGAGTACATCCCTTTCAATTATGTGTTCAGATTACCCAGAGGCACTGATATACACTACTCACATTGTTTATAATAATAATTACATAATTCATTTTTTTCTGCTTTAACACTTTCAGGAAGAGCTCTCTGTGCACCTGGCTGCAACATCAGTGTAAAACAAGATAGGCTCTTATTGTGATGAGTTATTTATTCCAGTGATAAAGAAGCCACAGGCCTAAAGCAATAGATCAAATATAAACTAGCTAGTGATAACCGGCACCCATAAAGACAGTCTCTCTTTGCATCTATGTAGAGTGTCATTAAAGCAGAGCGATGGGAAAGTCATGACTTGTGATCATGTCTTCCAATGTATTTATATGATCTCTTCTAAGTTGAATTATTCAGAATTTCCAATGTATTTGGTGCAGGGCTGTAGGAAGAATGGTTTTATTCCGCCATGTGGGAGAGTGAATCAGCCCTGATGTAGTCCACTGTAAGCAGGGGGGACAGTAAATGATTCCAGCGATGCTACTGTAACTCCCAAGGGTGTGTATGTGTTTGTGTGTGTGCCTGCACGTGTGTGTGTGTGTGTGTGTGTGTGTGTGTGTGTAGATTGCAGCATACAGACAGAGTGTAATCACAATCCAATGTTATGATTAGTATGAAAAAAGTATGAAAATGTATGCTACATCACCTCATCATGAGACCTGTCTGTGTAGCAAACACCTCTGATACAGAGAAGCCCCATCTGATACATACCGGTCTGTGTAGTAAACACCTCTGATACAGAGAAGCCCCATCTGATACATACCTGTCTGGGTAGTAAACGCCTCTGATACACAGAGAAGCCCCATCTGATACATACTTGTCTGGGTAGTAAACGCCTCTGATACACAGAGAAGCCCCATCTGATACATACCTTTCTGGGTAGTAAACGCCTCTGATACATTGAGAAGCCCCATCTGATACATACCTGTCTGGGTAGTAAACACCTCTGGTACACAGAGAAGCCCCATCTGATACATACAATCATAAATCAGGTATTTAAAACATGTATCTGCTTTCAATACAGCTGCTGACTTACATATCAGATTTCTCTCTACGTACAGCAATACCGATACTGACCCATACAACACTGTACCATCTACTGCTGTGATGTTTCATATTTATAGGGAAATTATAAACAGTATAATCAATAATACCCATTAGGTGAAAAATGGTGCCTATTGGGCGATAGACAAAAGCATTATTTCACTTGTAAAGACACTATAAAGACATGCTTGTTCATATTGTTTTCTTTTTTGGAGGGAGGAGTGACTTTTCGTTCCCCTCGAACTAGCTTAAACCTAAACCATTTTTCATATTTTTTAGAGGGGGTTTTGTACTGCATGATGACATCATCCAATGTGACATCACAGTCCTTCAAGGCACTTACTGATGGGAATAGAACATTAAAGCAGCATCAGGGTTCTTCTATCTGTGAAATCATCCACCTTTCCATTTGAGATGTCACTGTCACTGATGCAGTGATTATGTCATAAAGGACCAGGACAAGCAATGCTCACAGGGTGTTGTGTATCCGTGGTGACATTCATTCCACATTTGTTTCATCACAGCTCTGTACAGTAGCAGGAAGCTTCATCAGGGAGCTCTTTCTTCTTGTGGTGAAGAAAGGCCGGAGGTTCAGCTGTGTCTACTTACGGGAAAAGCAGAAAACCCATCCCAGACACGGGATATGAAAGATGGACTGTCGACAAAGGACACAAATAGACTTGTGACAGCCAGAGAGATGGCTAAGTCAGATCTAGAGACAGAATGTTATTAGCCCAATAAGTCCTCCATGACAACAAAATCATAAACAACAGAGTAGGGCTGGCTAATAAGTCCTTAGTGTTGGAGTCATGCTCTTTTATAACAATTTGGCTAATCTATGCTTCCATATTTCCAAGTCCTATTCTTGAAGATCAATGGGTATAACATTTATTGGAATGACTGGAATTCTGATAGACTTTGTTTTTTAATGTATATATATAATTTAATTGTATTATTATATGTAGTAGAAAGCGATGGGTTAGAAGAAGCCTACAAAACCAACCCATGAATTAAAATGTAACATCCATATATGGCCAGCTATGTAAACATTGATTTATCCTGCAATAGATTCAATTGGTAACATACCTTTTTGTCTTCTTCTAATGCCTCTTAAGGGGAAAGTAATCTAAAAGTAACGGAATGTAATCAGATTACGTTACTGAGTTTGGGTAATCCAAAAGTTACGTTACTGATTACAATTTTGGACAGGTAACTTGTAACTGTATAGGATTACATTTTGAAAGTAACCCTGCATTCAAATATATAGGGGATACAAACAGCATTTTGCATCAAAATCAATTTTAATACACATCTAAAATGTATAAATAAAAAATCTGAGAACAGTAATATTTTACAGACACATGAAGGTACCCATAAGCAACAATTTCTGATGAAAAAACACAAATTTGAAAAACTGGTGGATATAGTGTTTTAGCTGCGCTTGATTGAGTTTGCCTGAGTTTACCCATCCTTATAAATAGGCTCTCTTTGTTTCATACAGCCATGCTGGGACACGTAGCCCATCGAAAACTGTATCTGACAGATCAAATGGATTTCTGTGAAGGGGACAATGCTGAGAATGTGTTGTTTTCTCTTTTCCAGATCCCTCTCAGGAGCCCTGGCTGAGCCACGACTAGATCAGAGGGAGAGGAGAAACTCAATACTGCAGTGCTTGTAATAAAACATGTGTTTTTGTTATTTTTTAATGTGGAGTTTATTAGAAAAAAATATTATTTTCCGTGTTGCAGTCAAGTATAACATAGCAGTCACGTACAGGGCATTCAGAAAGTATTCAGACCCTGGACTTTTTCCACATTTTGTTACAACCTTATTCTAAAATGTATCAAATTGTTTTTCCCCCTAATCAATCTACATACAACACCCCATATTAAAATGGAAATATCTGGTTTTCATCAACGATCTCTCTGTACTTTGCACTGTTCATCTTTCCCTCAATCCTGACTAGTCTCCCAGTCCCTGCCGCTGAAAAACATCCCCACAGCATGATGCTGCCACCACCATGCTTCACCGTGGGGATGGTGCCAGGTTTCCTCCAGACGTGACGCTTGGCATTCAGGCCAAAGAGTTCAATCTTGGTTTCATCAGTTTGGCAAACTCCAAGCGGGCTGTCATGTGCCTTTTACTGAGGATTGGCTTTCGTCTGGCCATTCTACCATAAAGGCCCGATTGGTGCTGCAGAGATGCTTGTCCTTCTGGAACGTTCTCGCATCTCCACAGAGGAACTCTGGAGCTCAGTTTGGCTGGGCGGACAGCTCTAGGCAGAGTCTTGGTGGTTCCAAACTTCTTCCATATAAGAATGATGGAGGCCACTGTGTGCTTGGGGACCTTCAATGCTGCAGAAAGATTTCGGTACTCTTCCCCAGATCTGTAACTCGACACAATCCTGTCTTGGCGCTCTACGGACAATTCCTTTGACCTCATGGCGTGGTTTCTGCTCTGACATGCACTGTCAACTGTGGGACCTTATATAGACAGGTGTGTGTCTTTCCAAATCATGTCCAATCAATTGAATTTACCACAGGTGGACTCCAATCAAGTTGTAGAAACATCTCAAGGATAATCAATGGAAACAGGATGCAGCTGAGCTCAATTTCAAGTCTCATAGCAAATGGTCTGAATACTTATGTAAATAAGGTATTTCTGTTTTAATAATTTTGCTAAAATGTATAAAAACCTGTTTTCACTGTCATTATGGGGGTACTGTGTGTAGATTGACGAGGAAAACAAATAATAAGGCTGTAACGTAAAAGTCAAGGGGTCTGAATACTTTCCGAATGCACTGTATACGAGAGACTTTGTAATATCTCTATTCCCATCACCAAGCCTCCATGGCAGAGTTGTCAATGAAGACAGATTGAGCTGGAGTTTTAAACAATGCAAACGTGAGTAACAATCATTTTGAAACACTGGGTGGGGTTCGAATTGTAGACACAGGAGGTAGATGGCTTGAGCTCTGATATTTATTAAGGCACAAGGGGCAGGCAAAAGGCAGGTCGGGGACAGGCAAGAGTTCATTAACCAGGTCAGAGTGCAAACGGTACAGGGCAGTAGGCAGGCTCGAGGTCAGGGCAGGCAGAATGGTCAGGCAGGCGGGCCCAGTGTCAGGACAGACAAGGGTCAGAACCAGGAGGACTAGAAAAACAGAGACTGGAAAAAACCAGGAGCTAGGAGAAAACCGCTGGTTGACTTGGCAAACATGACGAACTGGCGCAGACAGACAGAAAACACAGGTATAAATACACAGAGAAGATGGGCGCTACCTGGAGGGGGGTGGAGACAAGGACAGGTGAAACAGATTAGGGTGTGACAAACATCATTCATGAAACATTTTCATTACAATAACACGATGAATACAACTTCAGATTTTGTGAAGAGGCTGGAGGTACATACCTTTATGCATTGCGTTTGCATATCAATTCATTTTGCCAGGTGTCTCACCGACTCAGAAGGTCAGGTGCAAATTAATAACTCATCCTCCTTAAGCTCTATAATCTTCCTTCCCACTCTGTCATCCTTTGTCTGAGGTAATGTGACAACAGCACACACAAACACACACTGCTACAAATCGACAGGCTAGCTCATCAGTCAGTGCAGCCTGGGTCTCTGGCCTGTATTGTCTCTGTTGGCCAGAGCAATGTGAAGGTTGCCCCTGGAAACCGGTCTGATTGTTAATTAAAATCTGGGAGAGAGGAAGTGTTTTATTGCCAGATCAAGCATGGGGAGATGCATCCAGCTGCTGTAGCAGGCAATGGTATCTCTACTTCACAAGAACTTGGGACACTCACAGGCCACTGTGAAATCCAGATTATAATGTATGACATGTATTCCTAACCCCCTCGCCCAACTTTGGTGTCTACTATGGTAAATAGACCCAGTTGTTATTAGGTAGAATGTCGTGATCCTGTCCGACTGTGGGGAACACCCCATTGGCCCACAGCAAAAATGTCATCTTTTTCAAACACAATTTTCCTGTCTGCTTGTTTTAGTCAATAACAAAACTACATTTAAGAAAAGTACAACATGTCTAAAGATTACTTCAACATTGCCTACCCCCTAACGTTCTCACTACTTAGAAAAACGTAATATTGTAGGGCTTCTCTCATGCCCCTTTTCATGACAATGCTAGGAGCCACTTGAGTGAGTGAGTGCTAGCTACAAGTAGTGAGTGGAGTTACAAACAGACTGTACTAAACATGTTAAATGTCTTACCTGTGATTAAATGTTTTCCACACACATAGCTACATGTAGCTCCATTTCCCTACATGGGACCATTGTGAACCAAAGGTCATGATTGTTGCCATGGTTATATGTACATTGAACACAGCAGATTTGAGGTATGTCTTGTTATTTCTGTATAACAAATAAAGTCAACAAGGAAGTTGTCTTTTACACTGTGGATCAATAGGAAATATTGGTTTTCCCCAATTTGTGGGGGCATGGTCAAGGATAATTCCTTATTATTACACAAATAACAACTGGGAGTATAAAAGATCTGGTAAATAATGTCAGGAAGGCAGCTTCCATTCAACCTTCCAGGAAACAGTGTAATTTGGTCAAAACACAAGATGTTATGATAAGAGTGTACCATAAAGTAATTAAGCATCAACTACAGACTTAGTACATGATACACCAAAGGGCCTACCGTAGGGCATGGCAGCAATAAGCTGGTAAGAACACAGATATACATCTGCTGAATTAAAAATAATATACATTTAGCCTAGTCCTACTCCATCAGATAGCATAGATAGATAGATAGATAGATAGATAGATAGATAGATAGATAGATAGATAGATAGATAGATAGATAGATAGATAGATAGATAGATAGATAGATAGATAGATAGATAGATACTTTATTGATCCCCGAGGGGGAAATTTCTTTGTCAAGCAGCTACAACAACAAAACACAGGGCAGGTGCAAAATGCCACAACGAAAGTACACAAAAGACAGATACACGGTACATGATACATAGAGCGGCAGTATGAAAAAGTAGCATTCCATCACAACAACAAAGGAAGTAAAGAAGTGTATGGTATTTCCTTGCAAAGTGCCACTTCACAAACTCCTCAGACATCTTTGACTGAAGCCACATTAACACATTTGATTTGGCAACAGGGGTCTCCCTAATCAGTGTGTCTGTGTGAATGCATGATACTTGCTGCTCCGCACAATGGGAAAATCCATCTGATCCCCACATGCCTGCTGCCTACACATGCAGACAGACACTGAGCAGCATAATCTGCAGAACACAGGAGTCCCAGATCTCTCTGCTGTCTTATTGTCAACCATAGGAGTTGGCAAGACAGCACTAACAGATAAGACCAGGCTAGGAAATTGCAGCTCCCTCTGAAATAGTCACAACACAGGTAAAGCCAAAATGTCCTTTCTCTCCTAAAATGTGGCTGTGATCACCTGTTTAAAAGACAGAGTACTGTATTCATATTAATTAACTGCAATGGTTAGCTCAGTGAGTGAGAGGTGTTAGCTGCCTGGAAGGTACTGCAGAATGATGCCAACTCACCTGGCTCCTAATGACCTAGATGGAGAGAGAGGGAAGGAGAGAGGGATGAAAGACAAACTACAGACTAAAAATTTACATAAATAATCTGAATAAAAACCGATTTACTTTCAATCAAATAAAGTATATTACTGCAATTTTACAACTCCTATTTTTACCTGGAATCCTCTTTTTTTGCTGGCATTGGTTGTGACAAAAATGAATTGGTCAGCTAAAAAGCCTAAAGAACTCCTTCATTGATGACAAAATATAGCTAGACCACAGATTATAATCATAATATAATACCGCGCTACACATCCCTAAACCAAAAGCAACAATGACCCACACAGACAGGTGACACACCTGAAGTTAAAAATGGCCCCCAATTAGAGACAATGCAAAGCAGCTGACTCTAATTGGGAACCAACACATGAAGTGTGTAGGACAAGGTATGTCGATCCTAATGCAAAAACATTTCTTGACCTCAAACTTTACATACAGTTAGTCGGAAGTTTACATACACCTTGGCCAAATATATTTCAACTCACAATTCCTGACATTTAATTCTAGTAAAAGGATCACAACTTTATTTTAAGAATATGAAATATGTCAGAATAATAGTAGAGAGAATGATCGATTTATTTCATCTTTTATTTCTTTCATCACATTCCCAGTGGGTCAGAAGTTTACATACACTCATTTAATATTTGGTAGCATTGCCTTTAAATTGTTTAACTTGGGTCAAACATTTCGGGTAGCCTTCCACAAGCTTCCCACAATAAGTTGGGTGAATTTTGGCCCATTCCTCCTGACAGAACTGGTGTAACTGAGTCAGGTTCGTAGGCCTCCATGCTCGAACATGCTTTTTCAGTTCTGCCCACAAATGTTCTATAGGATTGAGGTCAGGGCTTTGTGATGGCCACTCCAATACCTTGACTTTGTTGTACTTAAGCCATTTTGCCACAACTTTGGAAGTATGCTTGGGGTCATTGTCCATTTAGAAGACCCATTGGCGACCAAGCTTTAACTTCCTGACTGATGTCTGGAGATGTTGCTTCAATATATCCACATAATTTCCTTCCTCATGATGCCATCTATTTTGTGAATTGCATCAGTCCCTCCTGCAGCAAAGCACCCCCACAACATGATGCTGCCACCACCGTGCTTCACGGTTGGGATGGTGTTCTTTGACTTGCAAGCCTCCCCCTTTTTCCTACAAACATAACGATGGTCATTATGGCCAAACAGTTCTATTTTTGTTTCATCAGACCAGAGGACATTTCTCCAAAAAGTACGATCTTTGTCCCCATGTGCAGTTGCAAACCGTAGTCTGGCTTTTTTTATGGCGGTTTTGGAGCAGTGGCTTCTTCCTTGCTGATCGACCTTTCAGGTTATACCGATATAGGACTCGTTTTACTGTGGATATAGATACTTTTGTACCTGTTTCCTTCAGCATCTTCACAAGGTCCTTTGCTGTTGTTCTGGGATTGATTTGCACTTTTCGCACCAAAGTACGTTCATCTCTAAGAGACAGAATGCGTCTCCTTCCTGAGAGGTATGACGGCTGTGTGGTCCCATGGTGTTTATACTTGCGTACTATTGTTTGTACAGATGAACGTGGTACATTCAGGCATTTGGAAATTGCTCCCAAGGAAGAACCAGACTTGTGGAGGTCTACAATTTTTTTTCTGAGGTCTTGGCTGATTTCTTTGGACTTTCCCATGATGTCGAGCAAAGAGGCGCTGAGTTTGAAGATAGGCCTTGAAATACATCCACAAGTACACCTCCAATTGACTCAAATTATGTCAATTAGCCTATCAGAAGCTTCTAAAGCCATGACATCGTTTTCTGGAATTTTCCAAGCTGTTTAAAGGCACGGTCAACTTAGTGTATGTAAACTTCTGACCCACTGGAATTGTGATATAGTGAATTATAAGTCAAATAATCTGTCTGTAAATAATTGTTGGAAGAATTACTTGTGTCATGCACAAAGTAGATGTCCTAACCGACTTGCCAAAACTATAGTTTGTCAACATGAAATCTGTGGAGTGGTTGATCATACACTTCAATCTAAGTGTATGTAAACTTACGACTTCAACTGTATACTGTGTCAAACATTCACTTAAATGCAACTTACAACATGCTAATGTAAAAACATTAAGTTCTGAAATTTTGGTAAAGTGTTTATCATCTGCCTGTTTCTTGACTGTGTGCTGCAGTCGGTTATGGTTAAGTGCCTGTATGTGTGCGTGCGCAAGGCTACTCATCCATTCATAGTCTGCAATGTTTGAGATCAGAGAAATTACTTTTGGATTGATTGCATGCTAATTTTTTTAGTTCTCCACTTTGGACCCCTTATCTGGGTTGATCTTGAATAGGCACCTGTGTTGAATGAAATAACATAAATAATGTCATTTTATACTAGTTTGTCCACCATTCTTAATCACTAGCAGTGGTCTTCTACCCCTTCAGATACAATAATTTGATTTGTTGACTAACAAAAATGTACCTGCAAAAATCCATTTATCTAATTTAAAGGGGCAACATGTTTGCAATGTAATATTAGAAAATGTCTGATACAGTTAAAGTAACAGTAAAACGATAATGTTTCACAATGTTTTTTCACCAGAAAGTATATTGGGTGCATAGAAAGTGTATCCTGAAATGCTACATTTCTATTGGCTAACAAGGGACTGGTGTGTTTCTGTTTTGTAGTTAACAGTAAGGCATCCTAGATGACAACACCAGACTAGAGTTAGTTATAACGTGTGCAAAGAAAGTAATTACTTTTGCATTAGGTGCGCAATATAACGTTACACGCCACTTTCCCAAGTGCTACAAAGAAATCCTGGAAGAACTATACAGTCAGTCACATCAAATGAAATTGTAGTGGGTAAGCTAAAGTAAATATCCATAAAACAATGGTAAATATAGTTGTTTCTTTATAATATATATTACTGTATTTCTACAGCTTATTTTTGTGAAAAAGAGATGCATGTCTGTAAAATTACAGGAAGTTTCATGTAATTCGCATTTACTGACATTTTCTATTATTCTACACGACGAAAGTTAAATATAATTTATCCCTGTAATTTCACAGTATTCTACCATTATTCATGAATACAGAAAAAACATGTAAAAATTAACAGTTAATCTTAAAAAACATTTTTTTTTACAGTTTTGAGTAAGAGA
Organism: Thymallus thymallus; assembly: GCA_023634145.1. Classification (NCBI taxonomy): domain Eukaryota; kingdom Metazoa; phylum Chordata; class Actinopteri; order Salmoniformes; family Salmonidae; genus Thymallus; species Thymallus thymallus. Next base: position 19,499,703 of record CM042395.1, on the reverse strand, counting down.
GGGAGGGAAGGAGGAAGAGAGCGGGGTGGATGTAGAGAAGGCGAGAGAGAGTAAGGAAAGAGAGAGATATAATTGACAAGGAGAGAGAGTGAAAAATAGCGAAGCAGTAAATCAACATGGGGGGCTGAACTATCTCATCAAGACTGAGCCTTGATATTTACCCTGAAGGCATAAACCTGGGAAGTTAATTGCTAATTATCGTCTCATCAGGCAGATGATGCTACTGAACCACAGAAGATGATGCAGCCACAGAATTAGACAGGGGTTCACACTACTAGCCTGGAATCCAAAGCTCTGAATGTTGAAAAATCAAATGGTGAAACAGACCACTCAGTTTGAAATCCAGGCTGTAATGCTACTGCTATTGGTCAGTGGTTCAGTCCAATGATCCAATTATAAATTAATCTGGTGACACTTTCTATGAGGCACATATTTTGAAAAGCATAGACATATGTTTTATTAGTGCATTTATAATGCCTTATGATACACGTATAGTGCATTAAGCTGTCATAGGAACTCAAGTGTGAGTATGTGCATATTTTAAAGTTAATGTGATCTAGTTGTTACGATAACTGTAGTTTCCCAGTTCTAGGCTTATGCCGTGTGTGCAAAAACCCTCTGAGATGTGTTTTTCGGGAATAACAGAAGACTAAGGCAGAGATTCACACAAACCCCAAAGCAATGACAGTCTGGAATTCTGTATGGGAAGATTTTCCTTGTGAGTAGTTCCAAACATTCCTTAAGCCCAAACAAAACGTTGCTGGTTCCTCTTGACCGAACACAACGTTTGTATGGCTGTATTAGCTTGACCCATTCTGTGAAGCTGAGGCATTCCCTGTCACAGAAATAAGTTTTACTGACCATTACAATGACGGGATAATCCTGCTGGAAACCAGGTGATGTGGATCAGGTGGCATGGATCAGAGTGGCGCAGCGGTCTAAGGCACTGCATCTCAGTGCTAGAGGCGTCACTACAGACACCCTGGTTCGAATCCAGAATGTTTCACAAGCGGGCGTGATTGGTCCCATAGGGTGGCGCGCAATTGGCCTAGCGTTGTCTGAGTTTGGCGGTGTAGGCCGTCATTGTAAATAAAAATGTGTTCTTAACTGACTTGCCTAGTTAAATAAAAATTTAATTAATAAACATACTTGCTGCTTATACACATTCACAGACTGATGGTCTTACAGAGAGTCCCGGAAACATCTTTCACCCTTTGTCCTTCACTGACTCCGGGACTCAAGTGAATGCACTCTGTCAGATAAATATTAACAGGTTCAATGGAGAGAAGGGCTTTAAATTCAATCAACGACTAACTCTCCCTTCTCTGTAGGACAAATGTGACCTTGTGGAATTCTCAAGTCTGTGATTATTCTCAAGTTATTATCTTATACTCAATAGGCTTCAAGGTTGATTAAAATAGCTGGAGGCAAAGTAGTCTTGAAATAAAGTGTATAAAATGCCAGCCAGTAAATATCCATCACAGGAGAGCAGCAAAAGGCCTCAGCAGTACTTCCCACCCACCTATGCATTCGAGCTCTGATATTTCAGAGGATGTACTTTGCACTGTAGAGGAGCTATCTAAATTATATGCAGTTATTCTAACTTATATTAAAGGACTTTTTCATTTGCATAGATGCTATGACAGAGAGTTGATGTGCTGTGAAATATTGGAACGCCTGATATTCATGAAGTTTAACACCCTGGCATATTGACGAGACTGACACCTCATATTTATCTGTGAACACTGAAAACAGAACACTGATAATCCAAAGCAGCCACACAAACGCACGCACGCACGCACACACACACACACACACACACACACACACACACACACACACACACACACACACACACACACACACACACACACACACACACACACACACACACACACAAACACAAACACACACACTGCATTATTGAAAACCTTGCAAATGAGTAACATGGGTGTCAGTGGTAGAGGCGGCGTATTGTGCCTGCATGGCATTGGCTTTATTGAGAGCAGAAAGGGATGGTAGATACAGGGTGCGGAGGAACCGCTGGCACCATGACAGAGGGGAGGACTCTGAATGATAAATTGTCACCTGGAGACGAGGACAAGCGTGTCACAACTCCAAGTGAGAGAAATATAAAGGGTGGGAAGGAGGGAGAGAGAGAGAGATGGGTGGGAGAGAGAGGGAGGGAGAGAGAGAGGGAGTGGGAGAGGGAGAGGGAGAGAGAGGGGGGGTGGGATAGAGAGGGAGGGGGAGAGAGAGGGGGGGGGGTGTTGGAGGACGAAGGGGAGTGTAATGAATGACTCTAGGAGCAGTGCCGCTAATGCCATGTCAGGGATAGAGGCTGCTGCACGTGGAGGGAGAGCATTCTCATGACATCACTGGCTGGCTGGAATGCTTGTGTAATGCGCATGCTACAGTATGTGTCGCGTGTCTCAACATAGAATATATGACTGCATGTATGCATGTGTAAAGTCTGTACATGTTGTTAATGCTTATATGTGTGTGTGTGTGTGTGTGTGTGTGTGTGTGTGTGTGCGTGCGTGCGTGCGTGCGTGCGTGCGTGCGTGCGTGCGTGCGTCTAGAACACCAGGGTGGCATCATGCTACATAACACGTTGTCCTTCTTTAAACCTGCTGGGCTTACAACAGGAACAAAGACCTCTGATGTATGGGCAGAAAGTGGAATAGTTTAATCCAGTAGAGCACACACATAGTGCCATTCTATTGTGCAACTGACTAGGTATCCCCCTTTCCTTTCCTTTCCCTTTCTATTCTGTTTACGGTCACTTTTTGATTTGATTTGATTCAATTCTAGCCACTAAGACCCTCATGAACTTCTACAGATGCACCACTGAGAGCATCCTGTCTGGCTGTATCAATGCCTGGTACGGCAATTGCACCGTCCATAGGGCTCCCAAGAGGGTGGTGTGGTCAACCAGTGTCACAGGAAGTCCAAGAAGATCATCAAGGATCTCAGCCACCCGAACCACAGCTCGAAGGAGGAGACAGTACAGGTACATCAAAGCTGGGACCGAGAGACTGATATACACATTTTCTAACTCCAGGCCATCAGACTGTTAAACAGTCACCACTATCCAGCCTGCACCCAGTACCCTGCCCTGAACCTCTAACACTGCCATGGGCTACCACCCAGTACCCTGCCCTGAACCTCAAACACTGCCATGGGCTACCACCCAGTACCCTGCCCTGAACCTCAAACACTGCCACGGGCTACCGCCCAGTACCCTGCCCTGAACCTCAGACACTGCCACGGGCTACCACCCAGTACCCTGCCCTGAACCTCAGACACTGCCACGGGCTACCGCCCAGTACCCTGCCCTGAACCTCAGACACTGCCACGGGCTACCACCCAGTACCCTGCCCTGAACCTCAGACACTGCCACGGGCTACCACCCAGTACCCTGCCCTGAACCTCAGACACTGCCACGGGCTACCACCCAGTACCCTGCCCTGAACCTCAGACACTGCCACGGGCTACCACCCGGTACTCTACCTTGCACCTTAGAGACCGCTGCCCTATGTACTGTACATAGAGTCATTGAATACTGGTCACTTGAATAATGTTTACATGCTGTTTTACCCACTTTATATACTGTATATATACTGTATTCTAGTCATGGCTCATCCTATATAACTACTGCTATACAGAGCCGCGGGAAGTAAGGGTGCTGTAACTCGGCCATCCAGGAACATTCACTGTCTTCTTGATAAACAACTCCAGTGTATATTTGGCCTTGTGTTTTAGGTTATTGTCTTGCTGAAAGGTGAACATGTCTCCCAGTGTCTGTTGAAAAGCAGACTGAACCAGGATTTAGGATTTTGCGTGTGCTTAGCTCTATTCTGTTTATTTTTTTCATAAAAAACTCCCTAGTCCTTGCCAATGATAAGCATACCCATAACATGATGCAGCCACCACCATGCAGGAACATAAGAAGAGTTGTACTCAGTGATGTGTTTTGTTGCAGTTTTTTTTGCAGTTTTACTTTAGTGCCTTATTGCAATGTTTTTTAATATTATTGTTCTGTACAGGCTTCCTTCTTTTCACTCTGTCAATTAGGTTAGTATTGTGGAGCAACTTCAGTGTTGCTGATCCATCCTCAGTTTTCTCCTATCACAGCCATTAAACTCTGTAACTGTTTTAAAGTCACCATTGGCCTTCCTCTCCGGCAACTGAGTTAGGAAGGATACCGGTTCGACTGAGGGACCTACTGATTATTTGATGTGTGGTGTGCAGAAATTAGGCAGTCATAAAAAAATAATGTTAATGTTATTATGTTATTATTGCACACAGAGTGTGTCCATGCAACGTATTATGTGACTTGTTAAGCAATTTTTTACTCCTGAATTTATTTAGGCTTTCCATAAGGAAGAGGTTGAATACTTATTAACTCAAGACATTTCAGCTTTTCATTTTTTATTAATTAGTAAAAATGTCTAAAAACATAATTCCTTTGACATTATGGGGTTTTGTGTGTAGGCCAGTGACCAAATAAATCGCAATATAATACATTTTGAATTCAGGATGTAAAACAACAAAATGTGGAAAAAGTAAAAGGGTGTGAATACTTTCTGAAAGCACTGTATATATTATTTATATTCTGGACTCAGGTGATGCTAATTTCCTGCAATTTCCTGAAATACAATAATTTTGCTATGGGGTTTTGTACTGTGTATTTATGTACTGTATTCTCGACAAAGCTCATTCTAATATTTCTATTTCTATTGCATTTTAGTTATACTGTTTATACACACCCCATATTTATTTACTGTATATACTGAATTCTTGACATAGCTCACTTTAATACATCTACTGCTGTACATATCATTCCTAGTATATATTGTGTAAATTGTGTAAACGTTTACAAACATATAGATTGCATTTGTTTTACTGTTACAGTGCTGTTTGGTTGTTGATTAGAATATTTTTTGGATGATGTGTGTATTGTTTTGTATTGCTAGGTTATACTGCGCTGTTGGAGCTAGAAACACAAGCATTTTGCGGCACCTGTGATAACATCTGCAAATCTGTGTATGCAACCAATAAACTTTGATTTGATTTATATTCTATTATTTTCTGCTTTATTCTATTATTTTCTATTCCACCATGCTCCCAATATCAAATGACTGTCTGATTTCTCTGAGACAGATTGAAAGGGAACTTCTAAGTGTAGCACAAATCCCACTGGGCACACCACGTCATTTCAACGTGAATAATTGGCCAATATTTGGTTGAGACGTTGAACAATGAGATTACAATCTATACTGAACAAAATTTTTAAAAGCAACATGCAACAATTCCAACGATGTTACTGCTGTACATATCATTCCTAGTATATATTGTGTAAATTCATCAATTTTATCAACGTATAGATAGGTTTACTCCTGTCCTGGGACTGCTTACACCGGCCTCTCCACCGGCTCATACCTGCCTAGATCTGGTTACACCTGTCTGTACAGTTCATATAAGGAAATCAGTCAATTGAAATAAATAAATTAGGCCCTAATGTATGGATTTCTGTTGACTGGGCAGGGCGCAGCCATGGGTGGGCATAGGCCCACCCACTGGGGAGCCAAGCCCAGCCAATCACAATTAGTTTTCCCCCACAAAAGTGCTTTATAACAGACAGAAATACACCTCAGTTTTGTTCAGCTGTCCAGGTGGCTGTTCTCAGATGATCCCACATGTGAAGAAGCCGGATGTGCAGGTCCTGGGCTTGCGTGATTACACGTGGTCTGCAGTTGAGGCCGATTGGACATACTGCCTACACACAACACCACACAGAGATAGAACATATAGATCTGCCAGACTCTGACCATAGAATATTATAGAGAAGCAATAGGCTTCTCTATGGCCAGAGCCTGACAGTTCATCTGATAGCACAACCAAATGTCCTGAATTGCAGTTGAGATTAAATTAAAAGTACATGGTGCAACTGATCAGACTTGCGATGACCTACAGTATGCATGCTATCTTGAACATGCACGCTTTATATGATAACATAACCTCAATGTGGCCATGGATGTGTTACTAATTTTAAGGTTAAATGTTACATTAGTTTGTAAAACAGCCTTGACTTTAGGCTATTTACTTTATTACACAAGTAATATTGAATTGTGTTTCGTTGACAACGCAACCAAATATCAACATTTAAATGAGATGTGTCTGGTGAGTGGATAGTTCCATCTGAGCCACTGGCCTAATCCCATTCTTTAACTTTTAGTTTTGATTGAATTGGAAACGTGAATCTAACATGTGATTTTTTTACTTGTCGACAAGTTAATAGGCTATGTATTGTATTTCAAAAGTGATATTAAATTGTGTTTGGTTTTCAACACAACAAAATATCAACATTTATCTTCTGCTTCCATTTGTGCCACTGACTTAGTCTGGCTTCACATCTCCATCTCAACCAAACATTTAAGTTAAAGGATATGACTAAATCAAATCAAATCACACTTTAAATAAAGTTTCATTTGATTTAGTCCTATTCTTTAACTTAGATTTTTGGTTGAGTGTAGTATAGTCCCGTCTGAATGGGTATTGGGTATTTACTATAGTATAGTCCTTTCTGAATGGGTACTGTGTATTTATCCTCTAGTATAGTCCCGTCTGAATGGGTATTGGGTATTTACTATAGTATAGTCCTTTCTGAATGGGTACTGTGTATTTATCCTCTAGTATAGTCCTGTCTGAATGGGTACTGGGTATTTACTATAGTATAGTCCTTTCTGAATGGGTACTGTGTATTTATCCTCTAGTATAGTCCTTTCTGAATGGGTACTGTGTATTTATCCTCTAGTATAGTCCTGTCTGAATGGGTACTGGGTATTTACCCTCTAGTGTAGTCCTGTCTGAAAGAGTACTGGGTATTTACCCTCTTTTACAGTCCTGTCTGAATGGGTACTGGGTATTCATAAGCTTATGTAGTCCTGTCTGAATGGATACTGGGTATTTACTCTAGTATAGTCCTGTCTGAATGGGTACTGGGTATTATCCTCTAGTATAGTTGTCATGGTGCGAGGGTTGTAAGAAGATATCTTTATTAATGTCAAAACCGAAGTGAAAAACAAAGGACAGCAACACGAAACTGGTGTGAACAAACGTAACACACACAAGAAACCACAACGCAGGTGGAAGCACACAAAATATAAATAGAATCCCCAATTAAAGACAACTCAAGACAGCTGCCTCTAATTGGGGATTAACCAAACTGACAATAGAGTTCGCTAGAACTCTGTTGTCAGGTCCTGACTGTGGCCTCATGACTCCAATAGAGGATTCAAGAGGCCTGCCCTCAGTCAGGACCTGACAGTACCCCCCCTCTAAGGTGCGGGCTCCCGAACGCAAGAGATGGCCCTCCCTAAAAATGAAACACAAAAAACACCAGGGGGAGAGAGAGAGAAAGAGTGGGGTACTGGCAAGATTGTTTGTGGGGGCTCCGGCCCCGGCGTCAGACGTGACGTTAGCTCTGGTGGTGGCTCCGGTCTCCGAGCCGGCCTCGATGTCGCCACCGCATAGTACGCCTCTTCCTTCGGCTCTATGCTGAACACCAGGTCCTGTCTGGACCCCAGCATGATGCACCCCTCCTCTGGAGCTGTGCGATGCACCAGGCCCTGTCTGGACCCCAACGTTGTAGACCCCCTCTCTGGCGCAGTAATCGACACCAGGTCCTGTCTGGACCTCAGCGCAATGGGCCCCGCCACTGGAGTTCTGCGATGCACCAGGTCCTGTCTGGACCCCGGCGTTGTGGACCCCCTCTCTGGCGCAGTACTCGACACCAGATCCTCTCTGGACCCCGGTGCAGCACTCGACCCCGGTCTCTGGTGAGACCCACCGCATAGGGAAACCCCGACCCCGGAGCTAGACTGGACTCCGGTCCCAGACTGATCACCGGTGCAAAGGGAGGCTCCGACCTTGGAAACCGGCCCCGGACTGGGTACCGGCGTAGAGGGCGCAGACCTCGAGGCAGTTCTATAGATGAAGACTCCCCTCGCAGAGTGGTCAGGGCCACCTGTCCCGGACTGGGCACCGGTGTAGAGGGTGAAGACCTCGAGGTTGGGCTGCACACCAGTCCCGGACTGGGTGCAGAGGATGATTCCAACCCTGGAGTTTGACTGAACACCGTGCCTAGACTGGGCACCGGCGCAGCGGAAGGCTCCGGCCATGGAGCTGTGCTGGTCGCCGGATCTGTCCCTGGGTCTGGCGCAGACGAAGGCTCCAGTCCTGGAGCTGTACTCGACGCCGGACCTGGACTGGACCCCGGTACATAGGAAGACTCCTGCCTTGGAGCTTAGCTGTACACCAGGCCTGGACTGGGCCCCGGTGCAGAGGAAGGCTCCAGCCATGAATCAGTACTGGACGCCGGATCTGGCGCAGAAGAAGGCTCCGGGCTGTGGACCGACACTGGAGGCTCCGGGCTGTGGACCGTCACTTGAGGCTCCGGGCTGTGGACCGTCACTGGAGGCTCCGGGCTGTGGACCGTCACTGGAGGCTCCGGGCTGTGGACCGTCACTGGAAGCTCCAGGCTGTGGACCATCAATGGAGGCTCAGGACTGTGGACCGTCAATGGAGGCTCGGGGCTGTGGACCGTCACTGGAGGCTCCGGGCTGTGGACCGTCACTGGAAGCTCCGGGCTGTGGACAGTCACTGGAGGCTCCGGGCTGTGGACCGTCACTGGAGGCTCCGGGATTGGGAAGACAGGAGCCTCTCTTCATCATACTCCAGCTCCCACGGCTGCAGGGGCACTGCCACGAGTCCCCACGATGGTATAGGCATGGGTTCCTCTTCCCACCTTGTCGAGAGTCCCCAGATGCTTCCCATGACCAACGGCTGGGGTTCATCCTGGGCTCTTCGAGGGGCTTGCCCTTTTGATCACCGATGTGAGCCTGATTGGTGTTTGAGGGACAATAAAGAGATTATAGCCTTTTAATCACCAATAGAGATAATCCATGTATTTCTGGTTCAGGCTGAATGGTTCTTTTTGTGTGAAATAAATTGCATCAATGTTGACAGCAGAAAAGGTAAGTGCAGGAGGGAAAACTATTTGAAACCATTTGAAGAATTACATCAAGCACAGGTGGGCAGCATTCACATTTTACCTTTTATGCTCTCTAGGCAGAAAGATGAAAGAGGACATTCCAGAGGTCTTCATTTTGATCATGTGAGTCACAGTAGGAGACAGAGACCTGAGTCATGCATGTCTTCACACTCCCCTGTCTGTCAGGGGGTGTTAATGTGAAGCCGTTCATCCAGTGATGCAGTGAGGAAGTAGAACACCCTTGGAGCTGTATGAAGTGCAAAACATGAAGTGAAACTTTTGTGAATATGAAATGAAATTGTATCTAAACCGCTGATGGTGGATTACAAATATGCAGATTTTTGAATGAATATTTGTCCAAATTAAGAGTAGGGCCTATAAATATTCACACAATAAAACACAATCATGTTTTCTTCCACAGATGCGAAGGGAGGTGATAAAGTGTGCAACTGAGCCAAATATAGATGTTTTCTAGATCTAACCACAGGAAATACATAACATGTTGACATGATCACATGATCACAGGAGACTATTAATATCATGAATGCCAATCTGGAAAGAATAATCTGTAACATAATATATTTACTGTACATCACCTGGGAATGAATAGTTCCTCATAGCATATCAAGTCCACAGATAGACATCTCCTATACAGCCCATTCACATTCACACAGCCATGCTAAGGGAGGTCTGGAGACTGTAGACATGGCAAACTTCTAGGAATTACACCAGACACCAGACCAGACACACTGGAATCATATCAAATGGACTACATGGTGGTTATTCAGTAATTCAGTTACGAGCCAAAGTAAGCTATGTGAGCATCTTTGAGATGGCTTGAAAGCATACTTTGTGAGCATTTTTGAGATGGCTTGAAAGCATACTTGGTGAGCATCACAAATGGTGACCTGTTTTACTTTCTGTGATTGAATCGTTTAATGCTGTGTTAAAATCAGAAGTAGTAAATCTGATTGAATAAAAAAACATTGTCTAGAGGGGACATGGCACAATGAATGTCAAGTCCGTAAAAGCATTTATAAGAAAGTTTAAACTTTACAGATTCTGCTGATTTCTATGCACACATACAAAGAGAACAAACATTCCGACATAATTTTAGAGCTAAGTCATTTGTCTAATAGTTTTAAATATTTTAGGGGATATATACAGTATTGACTCCAATAAATGTGGAATGGGAGCCAATTATGAGGACATTTCACTCTGGTTGTAAATTGAGAAGGTTCTTATCTTGGTGCCAAATAGCTGAAAAGTCGTTTTTTTGTCTGGCATACTCCAGTATAATGGTAGGCCCACTGAGACAAGTCTGGGAAAAAGTTTCTTGCAGAGAAAAATTAATCCAATGAAATTTAACTGTCATAGCAATCCCTTAATATATTTGATCTGATAATCAACTTTCTTTGATATACTTTTCTCAGTGCTTTTAGCTTTAGATAAAACCCTTGAAAAGTAATGGTCTATCTCTTTCTCTCTCACACACAAATACACACACAAATACTCACACATGTACACACACACACACACACACACACACACACACACACACACACACACACACACACACACACACACACACACACACACACACACACACACACACACACACCTGTGATTGGGCAGGTGAATATCTCTTAGCCCCATGAGATCTTTGCCTGAACATGTTGCCTACGAGTATGCTGCCTATTACACTGTCCTACAGTCCCAGATCCAGAGGACTGACTGCCTGGGGCAGAGGTTAGCGTTTTTCATCATGAGTGGTCACTAGCTGGTACAGCCACAAAGTCATAAAATCAGATTTTAAACTAACCCTAACCTTAACCACACTGTTAACCCTAATGCCTAACCCAAACCTTAAATTATGACCAAAAAGCACATTTAGATTTTTACAATATTGCCTATTTTGACTTTGCAGCTGGCCCATCTAGCGGAAATTGCTCAGTTATAGCTCCAAGGCAAGATTCATGATAACAAACGTCAACCTGCGCCTGGGGCTGGGAGTTGTCTAAAAGTGTTTTCTCTCTGTCAGCCCTCAGGGCAGCCTATAGGTCTACTCCTGCCCTGGGACTGCTCTGGTCTGCTTACACTTTTCACATCTGCCCCTGTTCCTCCAAATGTGTATCACCATACTCACAAAGGCTTGTTTGTACATGTCCTGAGCTGTCCTGTTGTGTTCACAAGTGTCTGAGTAATAGTGTACAAAAGCCTTAAAGGGCAACTCCTTTATTTGTTTGAATTAATTATTTAAATGCTGTCAGGCTCTGGCCAAAGCCTTTTGCTTCTCTATATAGTCATGGTCAGAGTCTGACAGATCTATTATTTCTGTATCTGGTGGTGGTTTGTGGTGGATCCCTAATTAGAGGCAGCTGCAGTGCATTGTCTCTAATTAGGGATCCTACATATGTTTGTATGTTCCACACCGGGGTTGTGGGTCATTGTGTATATTCTATGTCACAGTGTGAAAGTAAGTGCGTTTTTTCTGGTTAATATATATCGTTGTTATCGTCTATTTACGTTTATTCAATAAATGGTGTCGAACTATCGCTGCGCTGCGCCTTGGTCTCTCACCGTCCCGACTCGTGACAAATGCTCAAAAACGGCTGTTAAGATCCTTCTTTTTTAAAAGTGTGCCTTTGAAAGGTGCTTCTCCCATCTTAGAACCGGAACAGGTTCTTCGGCTGTCCCCATAGGAGAACCCTTTGAAGAACCCTTTTGGTTCCAGGTAGAACCCTATTGGGGTCCATGTAGAGCCCTTTCCCCACAGGGTTCTAAATGGAACCCAAAAGAGTTCTACCTCGAACAAAAAAGGGTTCTGCCTGGAACCAAAAAGGGTTCTCCTATGGGGACAGCTGAAGAACCCTTTTGGAATCCTTTTTTCTAAGAGTGCAGAATGAGAAAACATTTGTGATGACACTAACAGGATTCCAAACAACTGTGTGAAATTTTAATCACAGTTAGCAACAAAACATCTGTTCTCGCCTGCATGCCTGATTATTTAAGAGTGACAAATGAGATGATTACTGTGAAATGTTTGCTTGATGTGAACTAACTGTGACTGAGAGGAAGATTATTTTTAGATAGGTTACATAATCGCTTGTCATTCACATTAATGCATCAACAATCATACGGGTCCATCTGACCTGCAATGACCAGACAGTGAAGGTCGAGACTAAGCTTTGTTAACAGCCGTCTTCAGAGGCATTCTATGGACACAGCATTCTAAACAATGTAAAATCAAATTTGATCCATAATACACCTGCACATTGAGTAGCGTAATGAGTCATGCAATCTAGGACATATTTGTCCATCGCTCATTCCACTTTATGGAACTGAAGCATGTCTTACATTATGGCTAGTCTGCACAGGTACCGTATGTTGGAGCGGCACATACAGTATGGACACAAGATATGTTCAACATCATAACTCAACATTTATCATATTTCAAAATTTTGCCATGTATAATCTGGTTTTCAACACCCAAATTCCCCATGCAGTTAGGACCACTGTGAATGAAGATGAATGCGAGGTGATGACATGGCACGGCTCTGCGGTTTACTTGACCCACTTAGCACAAAACTTTACTGCCGATGTGGTCCACCAGGAAATATGTTTCTCACCCAGGTGTATAGTAGGCCTACTGTCTATCTACTAACTGAGAAAAACATACCAGCACGACTTGCTTCGATAATAAATGGTCTGTCACCACAGCAGCTCGCAGGTTGGATATTGTCAACTAAGCAGCAACAACATGCAAGGCCAGGATATGCATGTGGTAAGAAAATCAATCCAGTTTTTGTGTTTAAGAAATGTTCTCACATACAACACTTGTAAAAGAAGTCAACGCATCACATTTTTAAGTTTACAACAAACTTTATAGAAGGAATGGATAGATAGGAATATTCACACACTAGGCCTAGAGAGATAACTCACAGATATATAGAGGAAGTGTTGAACATGCAGTATTAGAACACTATCAAACTGAAATCACAATCTCATTCCGCTGGCTGCAAAATACAGATGTAGGATCTTAATTTGATCACTCCATTGTTGCAGGTGTATTCAAGGTTTAAAAAGGCTTCTAAAATTAGTAATTTCCACTTTAAATTTGTCAGACGAAAAATATATCAACCCTTACACGTCCATGTCCATTAATTATAATCCACAAAATAATTCAAATTTCTTGTTGCGCAGTATTTTTTTCCTACTGTAGCAAACTGGCTCATATTAAGATCCTACCTCTGTAGTTTTTAAATGAACAGCAATCTTGAAACCCATAGCGGAGTTGAAATCTGAAATCTTACAGAGAGACGGATTGATTTATCGGTGAAGACAGCCATAGCCCAGCCCCCTAAAGGCTATGGTCCTCCATCTCTATGTTCAGCATGTTCTCCGTCTACTCTCAAATCAATTGTACTAGCCTGGTCCCAGTTGTATGTCATAATATAGCCAACTATGACAACTATAGAAAAGTTGACTATACAGTTCTGGAACAGGTGTCAGGCTCTGGCCATAGAGAAGCCTATTTGCTTCTCTATGTAACCATGGTCAGAGTCTGACAGGTCTATTCTTTCTGTATCTGGTGGTGGTTTGCGTTGGATCCCTAATTAGAGGCAGTTGCTGCGCATTGACTCTAATTAGGGATCCTACATAGGTTTGTAATTTTCACACTGGGTTGTGGGTCGTTGTTGATTATTTCGCAGTCACGGTGACAGTAAGTGTGCAACGTGACATTGTGTCGTGTTTGTTCAGTAGTTCTTCATTTGTAAATATTTATTATACATAGTAAAATAAAATGTCGAACTACTATCCCTGCGCTGCGCCTTGGTCTATGCTTGCACCCACGCGTGACAACAGGCTACTGTCAGGGTGCAATCTTGTAAGCATTTGGAGAGATAGGCTTACATGCTGGTAATAATCACCTATAACAATTTGCAGTAATATTGAGTAACTGAGCACTCATTTATTGCAAGCCTGTCATAAAATAATGATATACATTTCATGATTTTATTATGATCAAAGAGCAAAAAGTCAAACTCTATTTGACTAAGAAATATAACTGGTTGTTATTGGCTGTTGGTTGTTGCTATATTAATCTGATCAACGCTAAGACACGGTGGTCTTTCATAGAACTGTCCTGGCTTTGTTTCTCTCTGTTAGTTCTGTGCACAATAAATGGCTTATGTAAACTCATTATGTAAGCAAGACATTGTAAATGACAAGTGAGAAGCATTAATTGTGTGTGTGTGCGTGCTTGCATGTGTTTGTGTGTGTGGGTGTGTGTGTGTGCGCGTGACCAGCACTCAGCACAACTCCCCTGTGTGTGTGTGCTGTGAAAGATGTTTGTGAACATGATAATGTTTGCCGCGTGACGAACCAGCAGAGTTGGCTACAGCACATAGCCTAAAGTACAGTATGTTATGAGCCTATGAGAATGTACTCTACATGTCTGTGAATACTGAGACGTTTGTGACTTCTCAGATAATGACAGCCACATACGCCTTGGAGTACAAGGTCATCGGATAGGTCAGTGCTTATAATCAATTCAAGACTACAGAATGCCTCTTTCTCATTTTACTCTGCTTGGCCTTCACAGCAGTCTCTTAAATCGCTTCCTTAATATGTCTTGGGTATTGTATCCTCATCCTCAAGTCGTGTAACCTGAAGATTTAGAGGATATTCAGACACATTCCTCCAAAAATGTTTTGCCATTTTATTCAGCACGCAATGCGTTCATAATTCTTATATACAGTAGTTATATACGCGTTTTGGCACCCAGAAGGTATATTAACCAACCACGCATCACACTCATCATCAATCCCGATTTGGTTGATTTGGGTATATGAAATCAGCTGCCAAGCTTTTGATGTTGTTGTTTTTGTTGTTTTGAAGCTGGAACGAACGACTAACTGTTGAACAACAACAAACAAGTAGGAGGAGCCTAGTGGGCTACTCTAGTATCAGATATGAGAGCAGAGCACATCCTTCAAATAATTTTTGAGTTTGCTTGAGTCTGCCTGGCGTGCCAGATGGGCAGAGTTTGCAGTTTTGGGACTATTCTATTGGTCCATTAAGCAAGGCCAGCTCAATCTAGCACAGATTAAGTATTTACAATTATTTCAAATACCATTTGAACCCTGACTTGACCACTGTTCTAGCATAAGATACTGAGAGCAGTGGGGGAAACAATTTAGATTCATAAAATGTTAATGAGACAATCAGCTACAGCAGCTGCCTCAGTGAAGCTCTCAGTCATATAGCAGACTCATATCAATAACACATGATGCACGTGACTGGGGTTGAGTTTTCTACCTGGATTCATCTGGTGGATAAAGTGGATTATAAGAATATATTATGTTTATATGTTGGAACTAATTCCCCTGAAATTACTGGAAATCTTACTGATTGTGGCTTTAGGAAATAAAAGAGCATGGGCAAATCTGGGATTTGAACCATATCCCTCTTGTCAGACACAGTACAGCTGGTTTATCTCGTACTGTACTTCTCATCTGTCTTCCAAGTGCGTACTTCTCCCTTCCTACCCATTATCTGATAAGCACTCCAACATGCTCTCACTCCAACCATGATCTCGCCTTCTACATGGATCTTTACAGTGCTGAATCAATTTAGGATAATAATTCTCTCTTTTCGTTAACAGTAGCTACTGGGCATGGGAAAATAAGATGGTCAAACGTGGTTTGAAACTGACAAGGCTTGTCTGGGCTCTGGGCTACGCATTAAAAGCTTACTCAGTCAGTCAGTGCTCTCTCTCTCTTTTTCTTCCCCCTCTCTCACTCAGTCTCTGTCTCAGTCTCTCTCTCTCTCAATCGCTCTCTCTCTCTATCTCTTAGCCTCAGGGAACATGGGAAGGCGATAGAGTGGCTCAAACTCTGGCGCTCTAAAACACCATTTACTCCGTGTGCACACCTCGTGCACGGCCGATTAGCATCAGCTAAGTGTAATTTCTTGTCACTCTGCTCTACGGCCTTAGCCGTGTGTTCTTTTATGTATTATTTAATCTGATACAGGCATCTTCAGCCATGCGACTCGGCTGCTCAGTACTCAGAAGCCCTGATGAAGGCATTGAGCAGGGAGAGTTGGAGAGCAGAGGAGCGGAGCAGTGAGTGGAGGGGAGGGTCACTGAACACTGTAAGTCAGTGCTCTCACAGGGCCTTTTCTATAGTTGAAACACAGATTTGAGCATAAAATCCATTCACTTGAGTCTAAATTAATTACATCTGTGTTCATTGAGTTGCTTCACTTTTAAATCTCTATAATTTCTTCTATGTCAAGGTACATTTCACAAACATGGCATATGAGGTATCTGTAAAATATAAAGAATCTGATCATGGTTGGAGAGAAAGCATTTTGGGGTGGCAGGTAGCATAGTGGTTAAGGCTTTGAGCCAGTAACTGAAAGGTTGCTGGATTGAATCCCTGAGCTGACAAGGTAAAAATCTGTCATTCTGCCCCTGAGCAAGGCAGTTTACCCACTGTTCGCTGGTATGCTGTCATTGTAAATAAGAATTTGTTCCTAACTGTTCTAAAATCTGTGGGCCACTGTGATTTGCATTCTTGTCCCCTAGAGGGCAGCAGAGAGGCAACCAGTGCATAGATGGAACATGGCTTATTATAATTACATGTCAATCACCCTACAGATGTAGGGTCTTAATTTGAGCCTGTTTTCTACAGCAGGAAAATCATCCTGCAGCAACAGGAAATGTGGATTATAATTATATTTTTGTAGGGGTTGATCTATTTTGATCAAATATTTTGATACAAAATTCTCAGCAACAAAAGAGTGATCAAATTAAGATCCTACATCTGTATCTCTGGTCAAGGTGACTGAAACATATTGAAGAAACCATGCATATAAAACCATTCTAAATCATTTTTTCAGCACATTTCTGACTGAGAGTCACATTTGAGCATTTACTTTTTCTCTACAACGGGAAAGTATTTAATTTCACCTTGAGTGGGTCTGTGCTATACTGAGCCTGTCTGACACATCTCTTTGGATCAGACTCAACTGGGAACTCTGCCTACTTACACTGCTATACCCAGGGCCCACGGGGGATATGTGTGATATGCACAATACTTTAAAATAACCTCTTATCTCTTTATCCTGTGTGTCTTCTATTATATCAGTATCATTTCACAGTAACTAAAAGAGCTGGAATGGAACTTCACACCCATTTCAAAACCCAGATGTTTTCTGCATTCTGTTATTTTCTTCCAATGGAATTCATGGAGCTGTGATTGTCCCATAGCAACTGACTGTGTACCTCGTTAGCCAAAGATCTGACAGCCAGGTGTCTTGGAGGAGGAGTGGGAACACTCTCAAGGATAGATTCATGGCTACGTAGCCTACTTCATGGGCCCTACACCTATCCCAGTGGTCTCCTCCCCTCCTTCTGATACGCCAGATGTCTTCACTGTGTGTGTGTGTTGGCGGGCAATCGCAGGGTGCATGTGACGCGTCTAGTGCAGTAGTGCCTAGACAGAGGTAAGTTGCATGGCCGCTTACCACATGCTTGCTTACTCTCGTTTACAGGCCCACCTCTGTGTGGACACGTCCCGCTGCCTTGTGGGTTAGTCTGGTACGACAAAGGCTAGGGGAGCACACCCTGAGAGAAAAGCAGCGACAGACTGGGGTTCTGGCAGCATCCTGCAGCTGTGGAAGATACTGGTCGTCCTGGGTTTCCCCCCTTGCCACTGGAATGTCACCTTCCTACAGTGAAGTAGTGCTATTTGGGATTGCGCACCCTCAGCGACACTTGAAATAACTTCCTTTGCGCAGGTATCCACTTCTGACCTCGGTGAAGCCATCAACCGGAAACCGGTTGTATAGCGGCGTTGGGGTGTCGGGTGACGGGGCAGGAGTGAATGCACTGGGAGCCCTTAATCAGAGCCCTGCACGCCAGCGGCACAGGACTATTATGGTCCCCAGCAGTTGGGACTTGAGTGGCAGCTGCTCTTGGCAGACCCCTGTGTGACCGAGCAGCCCTATTTAGTAGCCACAAAAAATTGCCCACTGGCTCCATCCTGGATAGGCTACCACACCTATCGGGAGTTGCACTCAGCTGTCGAAAAATGCTAAAGAAAATAATTCCCTTGAAACTGCTGACATGGAACATCAGAACTCTTTTGGACATTGACGATAATAGCGATAGACCCCGTCGGAGAACAGCTTTGATTGCTGCAGAACTAAGGCGCTACAACATTGACGTTGCTGCCCTGAGTGAGACCAGGTTCCTAAATGAAGGTTCCCTGAAAGAGGAGGGAGAAGGCTACACCTTCTTCTGGAAAGGTCACCCTCCGGGTGGACAACATCAGCCCGGTGTGGGACAGGCAATTGAGAACAGCCTTTTAACCAGCCTCATCGAAACACCTGTCGGCATAAGTGAAAGACTCACGTCTCTCTGTATCCCCCTAGCCAAGATGCGTTATGCTACTCTTCTCAGTGCATACACACCAAAGTTACCATCTGAAAATTATGCAAAGGACTGCTTCCACCAGTCACTAGATGCCACCAGGCCCTTCACCGCATCCCCAGGAATGTCCAGATCTTTCTGTTAGGTGACTTCAATGCTAGGGTGGGACAGAACAACAGGATATGGAGCGGAGTGCTGGGAAGATATGGTGTTGGCATGAAACTGCTAACTCTATGTGCCGAGCACAATCTCATTGTCACTAACACCTTGTTCCAGCAAAATAACAAATATAAAACATCATGGATGCACCCACGCTCCTAACACTGGCACCTGATCGACTACGTCATAGTGACACGTTCTGACACTAATGATGTCCTGCTGACACGTGCCATGAGGGGTGCAGAATGCTGGACAGATGATACTGGCTAAACTCCAGGTGAGAATACATCCTCCCCAACGCCTGGAGAAATCCAGTAAGAGGCGTCTGCACTGTACCCGGCTTGAGAAAGCTGCAGTAAGGGACGAGTTCAGCTCTCTCGCAGAGGCTGAGGGAGATTGAGCCTCTTCTGAGTGCAGAGGACCCGATGGACCAGAAGTGGCATCTATAAGCTCAGTGCTCTATCAGGCAGCGGCCCACTACATTGGCTACAGAGGTAGGAAACATCAGGACTGGTTCGATAAACTCTGACACCATCACAATCTTACTGGACAATATGCACAAATCGCACAGGGTTACTCTCAACAGCCTCACATCTGCTACCCTCCGCAAGAAATGGCAGCACTCTCCTACAGACCACTCCATCCTGGAAGAACTGCCTGGCCGTCCACCCCTTCAAGACCTCAACCATTCGCCATCCGTTCCCTCAAGAACAACAAGACACCTGGCTCAGACAGCATCCCGGCAGAGCTACTTAAGAAGGTTACTTCTGCACCAGAATGCTCCACCAGTACATCACTGAGGTTTGGGACAGGGAGATTGTCCCCCAACAGTGGAGGGATGCAAATATTTTCACCATCTATAAGAACAAGGGTGACAAGTCCATCTGTGGCAACAGCCGGGGGATATCGCTTCTGGCTGTTGCTGGCAAGGTCCTGGCCAAGGTGTTGCTACACAGGCTGGTGAACAACATCACAGAGGAACTGCAATGTTTGTCAACATCCTTTGCCAGTTCCATAAAGGGATGATGCGGGTGGCCATAGGAGGGCAGGAGTCAGTGCCCTTTGGAGTGTGAGGCAGGGGTGTGTGCTGGAACCTGTACTCTTTAACATCTTCCTCCTATGTGTCACCCAGCTTCTCCACAAGGAGCGAGGACAGCAGCGGGGTTGCGGTGGACTTCATGCTGGAGGGAAACCTATTCAACATCAGGAGGCTCAAAGCAACCAAGGTTTTTATGGAGCGGGTTCTTGAGCTGCAGTATGCTGATGACTGTGCTCTTGAGACCCACACTCCTGAAGACCTTCAGTCCATCCTTGTAGCGGCTGTGAGGGTCTATAGCAGGATGGGACTATCAACACCACCAAGACAGAGGTGGTCTGCCAATGGAGATCCAGCCCTCCATCCAGCCTGTCTTCACCATTGAACACAAATCATCACTGGCAATAGTCCTGTCCTTAAAATACCTGGGCAGCATCCTCTCGGAGGACTGCAGCATCGACCTCGACATTTGTCCGTGAGGCATAGATAATGCGTCTCCATTGGTCCACTAGTTTTGGAGTGACAGTTCAACCTAACCCAATCAATGAGCAGGATAGATAGAGGGTGGTGGCTTTTTTCTTTCATTGGCCAATACATAGCATCAGCAATCCAGGGTTTATATACATCAAATGGTGCACTATGTAGGGAATAGGGTGCCATTTAGGATGCAACCTAGGCTTGTGTCATACCAGAGACATTCCTTATTTATAACTGAACCCACTACACATGATGATATAAAATACGAATGGTTTGCTAAATGTTTTATGTTTTTAAGTGAGGAATATAGACTGATGGCTTTTTTTAACTTGGAGTTAAAGTGACAACACAATGGGCCTAATGCCATTTAGGCTGGCAAAAGCTTAATCTAACTTCTTTAAAATATGCATGAATACATTAACATCAAAACAGATAAACATTGAAACACAGTACAACAATACAGTAGACCTTAAGGTAGACCTAAATACAAGCCTATAAATGCAGTATTCAACCCTAAGGCAATTCCAAATCTGTCTGAACAGCAGTTAGCGATCAGCAGTCCTTACAAACAGGGCCCTTATATACCAATCAACCCTCAAATTGTCTTATTTAGGGCGATACAGGGTACAGTTAAGACACCAGGGCCTGTACCCATGAAGTGTCTCAGAGTAAGAGTGCTGTTCTAGGATCTGTCCATGTAATCATATTTATTATTATAATGCGTCTCCATTGGTCCACTAGTTTTGGAGTGACAGTTCAACCTAACTCAATCAATGAGCAGGATAGATAGAGGGTGGTGGCTTTTTTCTTTCATTGGCCAATACATAGCATCAGCAATCCAGGGTTTATATACATCATTGGTCCCTCCCAACCACTCCTGCGCCATTAAACTGTCAGGAAAGAGGTACAAGTTCAATATCCCCTTCATGACAACCCTCTCTAAGCAGTATGCCAATGCTAGGGTCCATTCATTTCTGGAATGTACCATGGTGTGCAGGTGGAGGACGGGCTTCTACTGTCTCTGATGTAGTGATTAGCATATTTTAACATTGCTTACACTATTTGTATTTTGTTAATAGTGTTCGTGTGTACCTATTACATACCAAATGCACATTGTTATTGAGTTAACTATCAAAGGCAATGTACTGGTAACTGCCAAAATAATGGAAACACTTGAGTAAATGAGGATACAAAGTACAGTACAGTCGTGGTCAAAAGTTTTGAGAATGACACAAGTATTGGTCTCCACAAAGTTTGCTGCCTCAGTGGTGATGATGGCAATTTGCATATACTCCAGAATGTATAAATGAACATAATCTCCCAAAAACATTTCCACTGCATTTCAGCCCTGCCACAAAAGGACCAGCTGCCATCATGTCAGTAATTGTCTCGTTAACACAGGTGAGAGTGTTGACGATGACAAGGCTGGAGATGACTCTGTCATGCTGATTGAGTCAGAATAACAGACTGGAAGCTTTAAAAGGAGGGTGGTGCTTGAAATCATTGTTCTTCCTCTGTCAACCATGGTTACGTACCGTCATCATTGCTTTGCACAAAAAGGGCTTCACACGTAAGGATATTGATGCTGGTAAGATTGCACCTAAATTAACCATTTATCGGATCATCAAGAACTTCAAGGAGAAAGGTTCAATTGTTGTGAAGGCGTCAGGGCGCCCAAGAAAGTCCAGCAATCGCCAGGACCGTCTCCTAAAGTTGATTCAGCTGCGGGATTGGGCCACCACCAGTGCAGAACTTGCTCAGGAATGGCAGCAGGCAGGTGTGAGTGCATCTGCACTCGCAGTGAGGCGAAGACTTTTGGAGGATGGCCTGGTGTCAAGAAGGGCAGCAAAGAAGCCACTTCTCTCCAGGAAAAACATCAGGGACACCTTGTCCGGAGAAGACCATAAGTCCTGTGTCATGCCAACAGTAAAGCATCCTGAGACCATTCATGTGTGGGGTTGCTTCTCAGCCAAGGGAGTGGGCTCACTCACAATTCTGCCTAAGAACACAGCCATGAATAAAGAATGGTACCAACACATCCTCCGAGAACAACTTCTCCCAACCATCCAAGAACAGTTTGGTGATGACCAATGCCTTTTCCAGCATGATGGAGCACCTTGTCATAAGGCAAAAGTGACAACTAAGTGGCTCAGGGAACAAAACATCTACATTTTGGGTCCATGGCCAGGAAACTCCCAAGACCTTAAACCCATTCAGAACTTGTGGTCGATCCTCAAGAGGCAGGGGACAAAGAAAAACCCACAACTTCTGACAACTCCAAGCATTGATTATGCAAGAATGGACTGCCATCAGTCAGGATGTGGCCCAGAAGTTAATTGACAGCATGCCAGGGCGGATTGCAGAGGTCTTGAAAAAGAAGGGTCAACACTGCAAATATTGACTCTTTGCATAAACTGAATGGCATTGTCAATGAAAGCCTTTGACACTTATGGAATACTTGTAATTATACTTCAGTGTACCATAGTAACTACTGACATAAAGATCTAAGAACACTGAAGCAGCAAACTTTGTGGAGACCAATACTTGTGTCATTCTCAAAACTTTTGACCACGACTGTATATTGAAAGCAGGTGCTTTCACATTGGTGTGGTTCCTGCAGTGTTGCAGCAACTAATGGGGATCCGTAATAAATACAAATAATGTACATCCCATCATGCTTTGGGTCATGTATAAAAATGCTGGGCAGGCCATTATTTTGGATGACATTGCCCCAATACACAGGGCACGAGTGGTCAATGAATGAAAACGATGTAAACTGTACACCAGGTCTCAACCCAATTGAACACCTATGGGAGATTCTGGAGCGGAGTCTGAGACAGCGTTTTCCACCACCAACAAAACACAAAATTATGGAATTTCTTGTGGTGGAATGGTGTCGCATCTCTCTAATAGAGTTCAAGACACTTGTAGAGTCTATGCAAAGGTGCATTGTAGCTGTTCTTGGTCATGATGGCCCAACACCCTATTAAGACAGTTTGTGTTGGTGTGTCCTTTATTTCGGCAGTTATCTGTATATTGCATGCATATTAATGTTTGTAATTTTTCTTGTTCTTATAAAGATCAGACGAGGCTCTGGTGTTGAGATATAAAGATGATTATAAACTGGGTGGTTCAAGCCCTTAATGCTGATTGGCTGAAAGCCGAGGTATATAAGACCGTATAAAACAGGTATGACAAAACTTTTTACTGTTCTAATTACGTTGGTAACCAGTTTATAATAGCAATAAGGCACCTGGGGTTTGTGGTATATGGCCAATATACCACAGATAAAGGCTGTATCCAGACACTCCGCGTTGCATTGTGCATAACAGCCCTTAGCCATGGTATATTGTCCATATACCCCACCCCCTCATACCTTGCGGCTTAAATATACTGCACAAATCATGTAAATGAAAAACCTGAAATGTTTTATTACTTACAAAATATTTTTCTTTATTATTTTTTTATATTGAGATGTGTAGGTGACCTTACCTGTTTAAATTCAAACAGAGAAGCTGACGAGGTTTAGGAAGAGACAGACAATCAGAATAAATACACCTTTATTTTACTCATTATAGACCTGATGATACAAACGCCACCACAGAACTATTAAATAAACAGACCAATCAGGTTACAGAGCTCTGAAATAACAGACCAATCAGATTACAATGGGACTGTACATCCCACTCCCTCCCACCTTACATTAAATACAGGGTTATAAAACACCAGTGCTTCTCCTACCTGTACAAACAAAGCTCAACTACACCCCCCTCCCCATCTATATCTACATCTAAGAGCAGAGTCACAGAGAGAGTTTGGCCCACTTCAGAGCCGGCTGGACGCCATATTGTCGTCTGCCTCAGTGAATGAACCTTCCATTCATCCATCCATAAGGATTTTGGCTATAGTTCTAATACTTGGTTTATGATTCTGTCAGTTATACTATTGAACTTGGTTTATGATTCTGTCAGTTATGTTAGTTATACTAGTGAACTTAGTTTATGATTCTGTCAGTTATGTTAGTTATACTAGTAAACTTGGTTTATGATTCTGTCAACATGTCTGCCATAGAGTTATGGGACATCATCTCAGAAGACTATGATGCTCTTTGGTTGAAACCTCAACAGCCAAACTCTCTCTTTACAGCTCTGTCTGTAACATTCTCCATCCCTATCTGCACACACACACTATTCCTACAGTATATCAGTCAACTATGTACACAAATCCTTCAATATCTCCTACAGTATCAAGATGAACCCAAACACCTCATCTGGTGAAAGGGGAATATATCTTTCTTTCTCTTTCCTCCCTCCTGTCCTCTTTCTCTCCCCCTCCCTCTTGTCCTCTTTCTCTCCCCCTCCCTCTATCCTGTTCCCTCTCTCTCCCTCCATCTCTCTCTCTGTCCTGAAGGCGGCCTCCTCTGTTTTGGTCTGTCTGGGTGAGGTCTGGTATCTTCATGTATGGTCTGGGGAATGAGGTAGGGCTGACATGTCTTCATGTTTGGTCTGTGGTGGTCTCACTGGGGGGTGAGGAGGGGAAGTCAGGATAAGTGAGAAGGGGAGGGTGAGGTCTGGTCTCTTCATATATGGTCTAGGGGTGAAAAGGGGTAAGGTAGGGGAGGTGGTTTGTTCATGTCTGGTCTGTGGTCTGCCTGGGGGGTGAGGTTTGTTCTCTTCACATCTGGTTTGGGGGTTAATGAAGAGGGAGGTTGTCTGTTCATGTCTGTTCTTCATTGTTCTTCATTGTTCTCAGTACTGGGGTTAGGGTTGTTAGTGTTGCTGTTGTTGATGGTGGTGTCATCGTTCTCTCTGCAGCTGATCCTGTCCAACTCCGCCTGGACATCACTCAGACCCAGCTTAGAACCTGCAACACACAGACACAAACCACTATTCAGCTCTGGCTGCATTTATATTTTAAACCACGAGAGGGCGACACATGGCACATACACCCTTTCTGCCTCAAATGTGTGTGTTTGTGTGTGTCCTACCTGACTTGCGTACAGTCCCTGGTGTGCTGTTGCCCGGCGGCGATGCTCCGGCCTTCTTGGTCAGAAGACTGTTGAAGAAGTTAGCCAGCACCCCCTCACTGGTCTGACCTGCTATACACCCACACACATGGAGAGTTGGAGACTGTCATCCATAAAGGTGCGACAGTTGGGCAGGGTCTATGGTAAAATACAATTGCTTCTCTGCTGTAATGTGTGGCATTAGCTCCACACAAAAGTCATGTAGTACCTGATTGGGGCATGGTGTTAGCTACGTTGGCTGCAGCTGAACGATTACTGGTCCTGGGAGATCCACTGGGACCTCTACTACTGCTGGATTCCTGTTACACACACAATATCATATCAGCTTCCAGTATCTTGAGAAAGAAAGAAAACAGAGGGAGACAGAAGAAAGAGAGAGGGAATGAGAAGAGAAAGAGAGACTTACCCCTGGTCGCCCAGCAGACGCAGGAGGCTGTTTGGAGAGCAGCGACTGAAACCAAAGACACACGTTAGAGAGAACATGCACGCACGCACACACACGTCACCATGTGTCAAGTCTCACCTGCAGCTTGAGCAGAAACACCTGGTCATCTTCTGCCTGAATCTCCTTCTCATGAACAAACTGACACAGGAGAGGATGTACAGAATGAGAGGGGGAGAGAGATTCCTATTAATACATCTATCATTATAGTTTAGAATACAATGGAAAATGTGACGTTTACTAACAGTCTTTCTGGGAATTAGAGGATAGCGGTTAGAGGTCGTACTTTTCTGACAGGTGGTTTGACGATGACCTCTTCAAAGTTGTCGTCTGGTTTCAGCGTTTGGAAGTTCTCATGGAGGATAGAAATCTTCTTTTCATTGTCCCACCCTGACGGACTGAAAGAAGACAGGGTCACACAAGGCCAAACTTACAGAACACAGGGTTACACCCCCACAAAAAACACACACTTACATGAAGACGGTGTCTTTCTCCACCAGTTGAGCAGGGTAGTGGAAGGGGAAACCGTAGAGTCTGTGAACCAGGTATTTATACAGAACATCCACATTCTTCATCTCCTTAACCGACGTATACAGCAGAGACGCCCCGTCTGACCAGCATTAAGGACAGTATCACTCACTACACTATCCAGGGCAGGCACATGTTGGCTCTACCTCTACACTGCATGCAGATGGATTAGGGTTTAGTAAGAGGCTATGGAAAAGTGGTCAGGGTTAAAGTGCGTGCGCGCACGTGCGTGTGGATCTATACTTGAGGGGGCCAGAAGTCCTCACAAGAATAGTAAACAAACAAACATTTGACTGGAGACATTTTGTTAGTTCCCACCAGGTCAAATGCTATTTCTAGGTGGTTAAGGGTTAAGGTTAGAATTAGTGTTCAGATTAGAATTAGGTTAAGGAGCTAGGTTTAGTTTTAGGGTAAAGAGCTAGGGTTAAGTTCAAGGTTGGGTTTAAGGTTAGGGTGTTTTCACAGTCTTCTTTAAAATAATCGATCTCAGTCCTCTTAAAGTGAACTCTGATGTAAAAACTTTAAAAAAGCAAAATAACTCAGTTCTCTTTGTATTCACACTGCCCTTGCCTTTGAATGAGGACTCAACTGTTTTGTCAGTTCACTTCACCTATTTTGTGGACTGAGTCCTCTTTGCATTCACATTGCTATGTCTAGAAAGGAACCAATATCTTTTTCCAACATTCACTCAATGCACACAAAATGCAGGACAAACCATTCCAGCAGAATGTGTTATCGGACACTAGATATAACTACTTACATTTTGGAAGCTCATAGATTGCATTTAGTTAGAATATGAGCCATAATAGTTGTAATCAGAAGATACCATTAACATGTCCATTTGATTGAAAACAGAATAAATAGCAATAGAAGAACTGCAGAATAAATAATGCTGTAATTGAAAATTGTCCACCCAAGGTAGGCGCCTGCCCTTTAAGGGTTAGAATAGATTTTGTACACTATGTTGTGATTCTCACCAAATATCTGTCTTCTCACACTATTCAAACGCCACAATCAGTAAACAGCTTACGAAGCTCTCTTAGCCTATAGATCACATATTGCAAACAACTAATATTAACTAAAAACTCCACACGTCCTTGACAATCACTAATCAATATTTTAAAAAAAGCACACTTTTTTTTTTTTCTGCGAACCTGCACATTATCATCTTCTCTCTTTTGTGGCCTTAATGTGAGGGTTTAGGGCAGGGGAAACAGTGTTGCAGTAATCTAGTGTGGGAATAATGACAATCGAAACCTGAGGAGTTTTGCGTTCACATTGTCCTAAAAAACGGAACCAGCGAACCGAACTCAGACCACCACTCAAGATGGGGGTGTAGGCCTTACTGTGAAATGCTCACTTACTTACAAGCCCTTAACCAACAATGTAGTTAAGAAAATAGAGTTAAGAAAATATTTACTAAATAAAGTAAAGTTAAAAACATAATAAAATAACAATAACGAGTCTATATACAGGGGGTACCGGTCCCGAGTCAATGTGCGGGGAACAGGTTAGTGGAGGTAATATGTACATGTAGGTAGGGGTAAAGTGACTATGCATAGATAATAAACAGTGAGTAGCAGCAGTGTAAAAAAATCTATAAATAAATAAATTTTAAAAAAAAAGTGTCCAGGTAGTCATTTGATTAATTGTTCAGCAGTCTTATGGCTTGGGGGTTGCAGCTGTTAAGAAGCCTTTTGGACCTAGACTTGGTGCTCCGGTACCGCTTGCCATGCGGTAGCAGAGAGAACAGTCTATGACTAGGGTAGGGTGACTGGAGTCTGACCATTTTTTGGGCCTTCCTCTGACACCACCTAGTATAGAGGTATAGTTATACAAGACTGTCTGTGTGTGTGTATGTTTGTGTGTGTGTGTGAAGGATACACTGTAGACAGAAGCGTCTGATGTATGACTGGATAAAGTCCAGGTGTTCGTCTTTATAGTCATGCTCCTTCTCCAACGTACTGATGGCATCGCACTGCAACACACACACACACACACACACACACACACACGTTACAGGTCAGACGCAATATATGTAGTCAAGCTCCTTCTCCAGCCAACTGATGACATCACAGAAAAACAGATAGAATAGGGTGTGTGTGTGTACCTTAGTGCAGACCACCACCACGGGTAGTCCAAGGTTGTGTGTGAGTGTGTTTTCTCCGAGTGGCAGCAGAACGTTCTCATCCTCCTCCTCCTCACTCCTCCTCTGGGGGGCGTTCTCCTCACCGCCAGGCTCCATATACTCCTGGAACTGTCTGGCCACTGCAGAATCGGACAGTCACAAACCAGGGGCCTAATTTATCAACTGTGCGTAGGCACAATTCTGTGCATAAACCATGCCTGGAATTATTTCCACGCAAAGTGTGAAATGTATCAATATGAACGTTTGCTTAGCCATGCACAGTGCCAAGTGGTGGAATAAGGGAACTGCTTGTCAAGCATAAAATAGGGAAAATACACTACCATTCAAAAGTTTGGGGTCACTTAGAAATGTCCTTTTTTTTGTCCATTAAAATAACTTCAAATTGATCAGAAATACAGTGTAGACATTGTTAATGTTGTAAATGACTATTGTAGCTGGAAACAGCAGACTTTTTATGGAATATCTACATAGGCGTACAGAAGCCCATTAACAGCAACAATCACTCCTGTGTTCCAATGGCACATTGTGTTAGCAAATCCAAGTTTATCATTTTAAAAAGGCTAATTGATCATTTCTTCTGAAACTCGTCTGTCTATTCTTGTTCTGAGAAATGAAGGCTATTCCATGCGAGAAATTGCCAAGAAACTGAAGCTCTCGTACAACGCTGTGTACTACTCCCTTCACAGAACAGAACAGAAAGAGGAGTGGGAGGCCCCGAAGCACAACTGAGCAAGAGGACAAGTACATTAGTGTCTAGTTTGAGAAAGACGCCTCACAAGTCCTCAACTGTCAGCTTCATTAAATAGTACCCGCAAAACACCAGTCTCAACGTCATCAGTGAAGAGGCGACTCCGGGATGCTAGCCTTCTAGGCAGAGTTGCAAAGAAAAAGCCATATCTCAGACTGGCCAATAAAAATAAAAGATTAAGATAGGCAAAAGAACAGACACTGGACAGAGGAAGATAAGGCTTTTTCAGTACAATTTCATAAATGTCGACAGACAATTTGTTTGTTCGACATGGTGGGATATTTCTGTGTCTAAAATGAATCATGTGAAAAATGGCAGTGCGCAAAAATGTATATAATAACCATCATATCGAAGTAAACATGGTGATATGGTGTGTGTCCTCCCACTAAGTCTCGGGAAACCATGCAGTTTATTAGGCCACAGATTAAAATAACTTCACAGGGTGATGAGCTTGATACTGCTTTCCAAAAACATTTGAGGGTCTTATTCTGGTGAAATGATGATCGATGTTTGGCTGCCGTTTGACAAAAATGATCTTGCTCTTATCCATAATAATCTCATCATGTAGGATAGCCTACCTGCCCTGTATCTGAGAGCTGTTGGCTAGAGCGCCAAGACCAAAGTGGGCACATTTGCTGAATAACGTGGCAGTTTTTGTGACAAAACCCATTGGTAGAGTTGAAAATGCGATGGAAACACATTGAAATGTAGAATTGTATTTGGTACATGAAAACTTAAGCAAAAAAGTAATGTGCACTACATCATCACGCGCTGCTTTTCATCCGCAACAAGACAGTTTGGTAGAAACACACAACTGGAGGGGAAATGTGCATATTTTATAATATTTGCATAAAAATCTGTCTCCAATTGGATGGAAACAGAGCTTTACACACCGTCATTTTTGTGCAATTGGTTAAAACCCTTTTCACAGTATCACACAGGCTCAAATATCATCTTTCACAATGTCCAAATAGTCCTCTGCAGCACAGTTTCAGCAACTCAGCTAGCTAAAAGTCAGTTGAGCAAGCCAATAATATATCTGCTACCAGCCTTTTCAGGGTTAGATCTAGGGCCTGTTTAGGTTTAGGGTCCTATTTAGGTTTAGAGGTCAGAGGGTAAAACATGACATGTGTGTGTGTGTGACTCACTTCTGTTCTCCAGCTCCCTCAGTGTTTCCGGGGGGACCCGGAGCTTGTCGATATGTTCCCTAGCAACGGCCGCCCACTTCTGAATCGATTCCATGGCGACCCATGGTCGTGACAGGTCCACGGTAACCAATAGCAACGAGTCACCTAGTGCCTCTCGTTGCACGGCAACAGACTGCAGACCTTTATGGTACAGATCACCATCTAACACCCAGGCATTACACCTGGTTTGGTCTACACACACACACACACACACACACACACACACACACACACACACATTATTGACAGAGCCAGAGACCAAGTAGTTAGTGCAGAGCGATTAACCAACTTCGAGGGGGCAGGGGGTTTGGTAATTAAACAACTAATTGACCGACATTGGTTCAATTACTTGAATTCCATTTAGTTCGTTTTTTTGTAAGCCCAACACACAGTTTCTCTAGAGAGAAATAAAATCATTCACGAAAAAAGTCAAGTCAGGAACTACAGTAGATGGGATGATGGGCTAAAGGGAGTTGTCATTTTCATTATGCAAATATTCAACCTAGTTCAGCGCAGAAACGTAGTAATTAACTACAATGGCCATAAATTGAATGTTCACAATTTTTGGCTTTGTAATGTCCATTAAAAAGCTCTAAAATCATCTTAATGTGTTTATTTCAACTCGAAAAGGACTACAATCGCTCAGCACTACTTGTGGTAAAAAATAATAATAATAAATTATGCCGTAAACGGTAAAAGGAAAGCTGTGATTGGTTACCGTCAATGTCGTCGTCATGGACACTAAAGTAGAGGTATTCCAGACCACGCCCCTTCAGGAAGTCCTCCACACCCTGTAGCTTAGCAACCAGGGTGGTCTTCCCCGACCCCACCTCCCCTACACACACGAAAAAGAATCAGACAGGTATTAAACACCTAACAATGTAAATGATGCAGATGGTACATTACAATATTCTACTATTAGGACTAACAGTAAATACTGCAGAGTAGGCATCATTCCTCACTCACGCCATACTGATTAGCCTCTGTAGCAGAGGATTATCCTGGGCGTTGTTGCTACTAGGCGGATGTGGCTGACTAGACTAAAACAGGGATTGCTAGACACACACACACAAACTACAGAATGCCACATAAAAGCAACATAACGCCGGACTGGTTGCTGGTATCATATTGGTCCATCATTGTAATAGGAGAAGACAGGGTGGGGGGAGAGGCTCTTCACAGCTAGCGCACCCGCGCACACAAGCCAGTGAGATACCCACCCATGACCAGCACATTTTTCCCGGACGGTAGTTTAGATCTGGAGTGCGTCGATACTTCGCTCAGAATAGCAGACCTGCGGATAGATAGCAGCCCGTTATCTAGCTAGCTGACTGGCTACATGTACATCTTATAGAATAATTACACTAGCTAGTTAACTAGCTTATCATTACCCAAGGCAATCTATCGCTGGCTAGTCAATCTACAAGCCGATGCAGAAATACAGCAAGCGAGCTCTCACTAACTTAACCACTCAATCACCAGACTCAGCATCACCATTCATTCGTAAACCTAGCCAATCTCTACTGCTAGCGTCAATGGGCTAGCCACTGCTAGTTTGCTGTGTTACACGGGCTGTCACTCTGAACAACAACAGTCGCTCTCTATCTAAAAGCTAATCCTTTATCTAAACAGACAGGTGTCAGTTGTTCCCACCATAAATCCTGTCCATCTTCGTCTTCAGTGTTTGGTTGTTCGGCTGTGCTGTTTAGTCCACTGTTGTTGGAGGATAATAATGTACTCCTCCCTGACGCCGCCATTTTCACTGCTGCCAACCAACAAAGACCCGGATGTAACGCACAGTGCTGGGCGTGGTCGTCCAGTAGATTCCCACAACAAACAAACAAAATTACCCTAAATAATTAATTAACGAATTAAATAATCAGATCCATGCTAACTACAGATAAGAACCAGATTTGTTTAATTGGTGTATATTAAGTTACTTTCTCTTCTGATTACTTGGGTTTTGTTACAGTTATTCCAGTGAAAAACTGTTACCGTTTACATACTTTTCTGTGTCCGGGAAACTGACCCTTAGTGAAATGGTCCACCCACACAGACACTGTGGTGAAGAAGGCACAACAGCGCCTCTTCAACCTTAGGAGGCTGAAGAAATTTGTCTTGGCACCTAAAACCCTTACAAACTTTTACAGATGCACAATTGAGAGCGTCCTGTCGGGCTGTATCACCGCCTTGTACGGCAACTGCAGGGCTCTCCAGAGGGTGGTGCGGTCTGCCCAACGCATCACCAGGGGCAAACTACCTGCCCTCCAAGACACCTACAGCACCCGATGTCACAGGTAGGCGAAAAAGATCATCAAGGACAACAACCACCCGCTATCATCCAGAAGGCGAGTTCAGTACAGGTGCATCAAAGCTGGGACCGAGAGACTGAAAAACAGCTTCTATCTCAAGGCCATCAGACTGTTAAATAGCAATCACTAGCTCCTTAGAGGCTGCTGCCCTATATACATAAACTTGAAATCACTGGCCA
>CM042395.1:19456960-19461960 GCA_023634145.1 Thymallus thymallus | reverse complement strand
TATGGATTACTTGGGTTGTTACCAACATCTGGTGAAAATGTGTGTTTGTGTGCACCTTTGGAAATATATTTACTGAGAAAATGTGTTCAATACTTATTTCACCCGCTGTATCTATCTATCCATCTATGTATCTATCTATTTTAAAGAAACAAAGGAGAGGTTTATTTAGGTTTAGCTGCAATTTGTTTCCTATTATTAAGTATTCTAAAGTTTGGTTGACATAGTCAAAATGACTGAACAGGCTGATAAAGAGAATACATAGCTCCAGGCTTTAAGTCTTCTTACTAACTGTTAGGCCTTACTGGTGGATGTGTCTCCAGAGATTCTCCCAATAGAGACCTGAAACGATAGCTCTCCACTGCCACGTGGTGCTGAGCTTGAGAATGATGATGTCACTGTCCGCTCCAATGGTTCTGAATCGTCAACACTACCGCTTGTTTGATTACAATAATCACCATTGGATATTTTACTTGTGTGACAACTTTAAAGTGTGTTTGCTTGTACGCGTGTGTGCGTGCATGTGCCTTTGTGTATGTGTAAGTGTGTGTGTGTGTGTGTGTGTGTGTGTGTGTGTGTGTGTGTGTGTGTGTGTGTGTGTGTGTGTGTGTGTGTGTGTGTGTGTGTGTGTGTGTGTGTGTGTGTGTGTGTGTGGGGGGGGGCGTGTGTGTGTGTGTGTGTGTAGGTGGACCGGACAGAGGTGATCCGTAGCAGTATCAATCCAGTGTTTTCCAAGGTGTTTCTGGTTGACTTCTACTTTGAGGAGGTTCAGCGTCTTCGCTATGAGCTACATGACATCAGCTCCGCTCACAATGGACTCAGAGACACAGACTTCCTCGGAGCTATGGAGTGCACGTTGGGACAAGTGAGTGCATGTGAGGACAAGTGAGTGCACGTGAGGACAGATAAGTGCACGTGAGGACAAGTGAGTGCACGTTGGGACAGGTAGGTGCATGTGAGGACAGAAGGAAAGATTAGTGTCGTATCTGCTATAACCCTTTTCTACCTGTCTGTATGTATGTCTGTCTTTCTGTGTGTGTGTGTGTTGCAGATCGTGTCCCAGAGGAAACTGTCCAAAGCGTTACTTAAACAGGCAAACACTACCAGCAAGTCCTCCATCACAGTACGAAGCTCTCATGCACACACACACGCACACACACGTTCGCACACAAGCAGACGATACAAGCTCAGATGATGATGATGATGTTTTTTCCGCTCTAGGTAACATCAGAGGAGTTATCAGGTAATGATGACTACGTAGAACTCTCCTTCAGCGCTCGCAAACTAGACGACAAGGTGAGTCTGTGTCTGTGTCTGTCTGTGTGTCTGTCTGTTTGTGTGTGTGTGTGTGTGTGTGTGTGTGTGTGTGTGTGTGTGTGTGTCTGTGAGTGTGTACATACAAAATACAGTGGGTTTAATAATTAGTAGATGTCTTCAGACATGAAAGAGTATAATACTGAGGGAGAAAGGAGAAGGAAATGAGAAGGTGGAGGAGGGTATGAGAAGAGAAAGAAGAGGAGGAGAGGAGGGGGAGAAGAGGAGGAGAGGAGGGGGAGAAGAGGAGGGGAGAAGGTGGAGAAGGTGGAGAAGAGGAGGATAGAAGGTGGAGAAGAGGAGGAGAGAAGAGAAAGAAGAGGAGGAGAGGAGGGGGAGAAGAGGAGGGGAGGAGAGGGAGAAGAGGAGGAGAGGAGGGGGAGAAGAGGAGGAGAGGAGGGGGAGGAGAGGAGGAGGAGGGGAGAAGAGGAGGAGAGGAGGGGGAGAAGAGGAGGAGTGAAGGTGGAGAAGAGGAGGAGAGAAGAAAAAGAAGAGGAGGGGGAGAAGAGGAGGGGCGGAGGGGGAGAAGAGGAGGAGAGCAGGGGGAGAAGAAGAGGAGAGGAGGGGGAGAAGAGGAGGAGAGGAGGAGGAGGAGGAGAGGAGAAGAGGAAGAGAGTGATTATTCCTTAGCTTATTTTTTCCTTAGCTTCCTTAAAGAAAATGATGCACGCATGACTGCAATTCGCTTTGGATTAAAACGTCTGCTGAATGGCATATACATTTAAATGAAATAAAAAATATAAATTAGCGGAATAAACAATTGATCAAGCTTATCATCAAACCAGATGTCTGCGTTTTTCTGTAGGATTTCTTCAGTAAATCAGATCCGTTTTTGGAAATCTTCAGAATAAATGACGATGGCAGCGGATCACTAGTTCACAGAACTGAGGTAAATCACACACACACACACACAGACACAGTACGAGCACAGATTATGATAATGACGTGTGTGTGTTGTCAGACGGTGATGAATGACCTCAGTCCGGTGTGGAAGTCATTCAAGGTCTCTCTCAACACACTATGTAGCGGAGACCATGACCGCCAACTAAAGGTAAGATCATATAACCTAACCATAATGTCTTCTAACCTAACCATAATGTCTTCTAACCTAACCATAATGTCTTCTAACCTAACCATAATGTCTTCTAACCTAACCATAATGTCTTCTAACCTAACCATAATGTCTTCTAACCTAACCATAATCAAACCAAAGAGGTATTTTGGTGAACCACATGCACGTGATGATGATGAGTAACCTTGCCTTGTGTTACCTCCCCAAGATAATGCCTAGGCTAGCTCAGCAGCCTGTGTGTGAGTGTGAGTGTGTGTGTGTGGTGGGACTCTGATTCTAAACGTTATTGTCTTCATGAATAAACATGAGGTCATTAATTATTCACAACCCTCTTAAATCAGCGTGGCTCTTGTCAGCTCTGTCATCGGGGAACACACACACACACACCCACACACACACACACACACAAACACACACACACACACAGTTACCTGTTTATAGAACAGAGGGACTGAGTTAGGTCAGTTCTGAATCAGAGGTTCTTGTGTGAATCAGTGATCAGTTAGAACATAAAGAATAAAGCGCTTTAAAAAAAAAAAGGAATACTACAAATATGATGACAGATTTTGTTTCTCTTTCTGGAAATGTTTTCATTTTGCTACATTGTGCCCTACTGAACACGACTCAGCTTCCAACCATCACTGTCTAATGACCATTCCCAACCCTGACATGTACACACACACACACACTCTCTCTCTCTCTCTCTCTCTCTCTCTCTCTCTCTCTCTCTCTCTCTCTCCCTCGCTCTCTTTCTCTCTCTCTACAGCTGAGTCCTTCTCAGCATCTCCAGATTAATATTTCACGGCCCCCCACCGAAACCAGCCATCAATCATTCAGCATGGCATTTCCGTGTGTGTGTGTTTTTCAGTGCACAGTGTATGATTGGGACTCCAATGGGAAGCACGACTTCATTGGAGAGTTCCAGACCACCTATAAGGAAATACGCACAGACCTGGAGGGGAGACAGGTACACCCTAACCCAAACCTAAAACCTAACCCAATCTTATACCTTTATTTTACTAGGGAACAGTGGGTTAACTGCCTTGTCAGCTCAGGGATTTGATCCTGCAACCTTTCAGTTACGGGCCCAACACTCTAACCACTAGGCTACCTGCCGCCCATGACCCTTAATGAGACAATGTTATGGCTAAAAATGAATGATTTACTTTTATATGTCTCAAACAATAATACTTTCATTTGCATGTATGTGTAGATGCAATGGGACTGTATAAACCCTAAGTACCAGGTGAAGAAGAAAAACTACAGAAACTCTGGTGTCGTCGTCCTCAACCACTGTAAGGTAACACTCCTCCTTCCTATCACTCTCTCTTTATCCATATCCCCCTCTTTCTTACTCTCTCTCTTCCTCCCCACTGATGTTGAATAAATATGTTATGAAGGTTATTTTGAATATTATTGAAATAGTATTGAATAGTATTGAAACACTCATAAAGCTGTTATGAATGCCCTTGTACAGTATGCAAGTACAGTGTTACTCTGCTATTTATATTAATAGTGGTATACTTGTGTTATTTCTACACTTTATAGATGTATTCACACACACACACACACACACACACACACACACACACACACACACACACACACACACACACACACACACACATGCACACACACAAACACACACGTAGGGAGAGGCTTTCTCTAACTGTGTTCTTTCTAATGGCAGATCATAAAGATGTATTCTTTCCTGGATTACATCATGGGAGGCTGTCAGATCCAGTTCACGGTAAGTGTGTGTGCATGATGGTTATCTGTCGTGTGTGTGTGGGTGGGTGTGTGTGTGTGTGGTTGTGTGTGTATGAGTGCGTGCGTGTGTGTGTGGTTGAATGCAGTCAGATGATGTCCGATTGATATCCTTATGAAATGGCCATAGTGAATTGGTTCCAACCTCTACATTGTGTGCGTGACTGTGTATACGTTTGTGCGTGCGTGTGTATCACAGGTGGCCATAGACTTTACAGCATCAAACGGAGACCCCAGAAACAGCTGTTCTCTCCACTACATCCATCCGTACCAGCCCAATGAGTACCTGAAAGCCCTGGTGGCTGTGGGAGAAATATGTCAAGACTACGACAGGTAACTTATCAATTATCTATATTATTAATAACCTAATCAATGAGCTGAAATGGGACTATCGTGATGATTGCATCTAGCAGGTTTAGTTTGGGCAAACATTTCCACATTGCATCATATTAGTAATTAGTGTATATCTCTCACTCTCTCTTTCTTTCTCTCTCTCTCTCCCTCTCTCTCCTCTCTCTCTCTCTCTAGTGACAAGATGTTTCCAGTTTTTGGGTTTGGAGCTCAGATCCCACCTGACTTTAAGGTTAGAGATATTCAATCAAAGCGGCTCTGGGGATGTCTGGGGAGTGCTGCTGTGGAGTCATCTAGTTGATCTTCAAAACGGTGTGACCTTGCTAGAATATATCACACTATGTTGTGAGGTGTGTGTCTGTCTGTGTGTGTAAACTCCCCTCTCACACATTCTCAGGTCTCACACGATTTTGCCGTGAACTTTGATGAAGACAATCCGGAATGTTCCGGTGAGCATCATGCCTGTTACACTTCTAACACACACACATACACACACACA